>JAGTTH010001102.1:0-32391 GCA_022606485.1 Agraylea sexmaculata
ACATCACGTCTCCGATCCCTCAGGCTGGGAGATAATCCATTATGGTGCGGGTGCTCCGGTCAGAGATTAGTGGCAGCTTTAAAGGCCACGCCCAGGTTGGCTTCCACTGCAGCCACAGCAAGATGCAAAGGACCGACAGCACTCACAGGCAGACCTCTATCAAGAGTTCCGCATAAAAAACCATGCCCAGGTAATTAATTCATTCATAACCCATAATCTCTTTAATACTTACACAATAATATTTTAGACGATCATGCCGATCCTGGGGCAGAGTGTGGTGTAATTGAAGGAGGATGTCCAGCCGCTTGTCGGTGCAGTGAAGGATCCGTAGATTGTAGGGAACGATCACTCACCAAACTACCATCAAACATGCCGGCCGATACAACTGAACTGTATGCATTCTAAAAATAACACTATTAAAACAAATACTCATTATAACATTTTATTTCCAGCCGTTTGGAGCAAAACATCTTGACTGAAGTCGGCACGAGGGCTTTTGCTGGACACAGAAAAATGCGGCGTATAGACTTGAGCAATAACAAAATTGTGCGGATATCCTCGGATGCATTCAGCGGACTGAGGGGTCTTACATCTCTGTAAGTTGCATTTATATTTCAACTACCAATTCATTTTCTAATCATTCATTTGTCGACAGGGTTTTGTATGGAAATAAAATAAAAGACCTTCCCACTGGAATATTCTACGGACTATCTTCGTTACAATTATTGTAAGTTTTACCACATACATTATCAATATAATACCTAATTGCATACTTTTAAACTTTCAGACTTTTAAACTCAAACGAGATTTCCTGTATTCGGAAAGATACCTTCAAAGATTTATCATCTTTAAATCTTCTGTAAGTTATTGATATTATATTAATAATTCAGTATTTTTATTAATTTTAATTTGTTTTCAGGTCTTTGTACGATAACAATATACAAACTATTGTGAATGGGACTTTCGATCATATGACCAGTATACAGACATTGTATGTTTTATAAATTAATTTATTCTTAGAGTTGATCATTTAAAACACCTATTTGTTATAGACATCTTGCAAGGAATCCGTTTGTGTGTGACTGTCGTCTGAGATGGATATCTGACTACTTGCACAAGCATCCAATTGAAACATCAGGAGCGAGATGTGATGCTCCCAAGAGGATGCACCGCAGACGTCTCGAAGCACTCCGTGAAGACAGCCTCAAGTGTAAGGGTATGGTTCAATATGTTTATTGTAACTAACACACTTCAAACTCTTTTACTAATAATATTACTTGACTTCTATTTTATTGATATTTTTATATATAATTATATAATATGCATTGTTTATTAAAAATAGGTAATGAAGAAATCCTTCTCGGAGATGGTTGCCCGGTGGAAGCCCCTTGTCCAGCTCCTTGTACTTGCAGAGGTCCTATCCTGAATTGTGGAGGACTTGCACTCACTGAAATACCAAGAGACATCCCAATCCACACAACACAGCTGTAATTATATATTAATACAAATCCGAGTATAATTCCTACAACTTTAATTTGTTTATAGGATATTAAGCGATAGTAACTTGGGAAGTATCAAATCTGATGGACTCTTTGGTCGTTTACCATTCTTGACTCTTTTGGATCTCCGAAGAGCGGGTGTTAAAACTATCGAAGACAACGCATTCGAAGGTGCAGCGAAATTACAAGAACTGTTTCTCGACGGCAATAGTATTAAGTCAATTACAAATAAAATGTTCTTAGGACTCCACAATCTTCACGTTCTGTAAGAATTATCCTATACAAAAATAAATACAACAATATAATTATACTGTGCTTTTAGATCTTTGAATGAAAATGAAATCGCTTGTATAATGCCTGGCTCGTTTGATCCACTATCTTCACTTGAATCACTGTAAGATTTTTGTTTGATTGTAATCATTTAATTCAATGCACTCACATATTTGTTTGAATATTTTAGATCTCTCGAAAGAAATCCCTTCCGTTGCAATTGCCACTTGGCATGGCTCGGTGCCTGGCTTCGTTCAAGTGGTTTCGGTGGAGCTGCAGCTTGTCATGAACCTCTTAAGTTGAGAGGATCACTTCTTAGAGATCTGGCTCATCACGATTTCAAATGCACAAGTAAGTTTTTAAATCTATTAAACTAACAACACCAAATCAATATATGTAATAATTACAGGTGATTCGGATGAAGGTTGTTTAGTGGGAGGATACTGCCCTGCCTCTTGTAAATGTACCGGAACCGTAGTCAGATGTTCTCGAGCATCTCTATCGGAAATCCCAGCTAATATACCCGCAGAAACTACAGAACTGTAAGCAATAATTACCATATTGGAGAATACAACAAACAGGATACTCAAATTGTGTTCAAATTTTCAGATACTTGGATTCAAATAACATTTCTTCGGTAAGGTCTGACCGTCTTAAGCATTTGTCATCTTTGGTGCGACTAGACCTCAGCAATAATAGGATAGCTGTTCTATCGAATGATACATTCGAAGGCCTCAATAAGCTGGCCACTCTCATAGTCGGCTACAATAGACTACGATGTGTTCAACTGGCGCACTCAGAGGTCTGTCTTCCTTGAGGGTGCTCTCTTTACACGCTAATCACTTGGCAACTCTTCCCGACGGAGTATTCACTGATCTGCATTCAATCACTCATATGTATGTTAAAGCGATTTTTAACTAATTTAACTTTTACTTAAATATGATTATGGTTTCAGCGCTCTCGGCTCAAATCCCTTGTACTGTGATTGCTCATTAAAATGGTTATCCGAGTGGGTCAAGGTGGATTATGTAGAACCTGGAATTGCCAGATGTGCAGAACCGTTCTTCATGAAAGACAAACTACTATTGAGTACTCCGGCAGCCGCATTCCAATGCAAAGGTATTTATGATCGATTAAAAAAATAAAGTCTTCGATTTATAAAATAAATATTTGTTTTAGGAAAAGTCCCCGATGAGATTGTCGGCAAATGTGACGCTTGTTATTCGTCACCGTGTGAACATGGCGGTGTTTGTAGAGCCGCAGCCGATGGTGGATTCCAATGTATATGCGCTCCTGGATATCACGGAGACAGGTGCCAGCGAATGATAGATGCATGCTATGGAAACCCGTGTGATAATAATGCAACTTGCAGCGTACTAGAAGAAGGCCGCTTCAGGTATTATAAAATTCAAACTTTGTCAATAAGCAATAAATTAATTGTAAATATTTATAGTTGCGAATGTGTCCTCGGATTCACGGGAATGAGATGCGAAAGTAATATCGATGACTGCGTAAACCACGCTTGCCAAAATAATGCCACTTGTGTTGATCAACTCAACTCGTACACTTGCCAATGCAAACCGGGCTACATGGGTAAGACTCATTTGAGAGAAATCATTGCAAACTAGTTATTAATTAAATATTCAAACAGGTGATAAATGCGAAACCAAGATACCGTTCTGCACGCTCGATTGGAATCCGTGCGGAAGTGGAGGACGTTGTGTGGATCATTTCACTCATCACACGTGTGACTGTTTCCCGGGATACACTGGAGATAATTGCACTGTCAACATTGATGACTGCGTCAATCACATGTGTCAAGTGAGTATTTATTAATATAGATCCTTAATAATAATGTTTTAATTAAAACATATAATTTCAGAATGGCGGAACATGTGCAGACGGTCTCAACTCTTACACATGCTCGTGTCCTGAAGGATTTGGTGGTAAATTCTGTGAACTCGGACCGGCTTTATACCCATTGTTGCAATATCCTCAGGCATCTCCTTGTGCACATCACGAATGTGTTCACGGAGTTTGTCACACTCCACATACCGGCGATGATTATATTTGCAAATGTGCCACAGGATATTCAGGTTTCTATCGCAATCTACCTTTTATTTTATAAGTTTTTTTTTTACTAATTAAAATTATTTTAGGGAAACTGTGTGAATATTTGACTTCACTCACTCTCATTCACAACAACTCGTACGTTGAATTGGAGTCTCTAAGAACTAAACCGGAAGCAAATGTCACAATGATATTTAGCAGCACTCAACAAGACGGAGTGCTACTTTATTTTGGAAACCAAGATCATCTCGCTGTTGAATTGTTCAGGGGAAGGATCAGAGTTAGTTACGATGTGGGAAATCACCCCGTTTCAACAATGTACAGGTAAATTAAAAACTACCTTTGAATTTATTTAAGAACAAGTTTAACATCAAATTATTTAATTTAGTTTTGAAATGGTGTCCGATGGAGAATACCACAAAGCAGAATTAATCGCAATAAAGAAAAACTTCACACTGAGAGTGGACGGTGGCCCAGCCAGGTCCATTGTCAACGAAGGCACTCGAGAATACCTGAGAATCGTAGCTCCGCTATATCTTGGCGGTCTTCCTGAAGATGCTGGTCGAGAAGCTTATTCTAAATGGCATTTGAGAAATTCAACCAGTTTCAAAGGATGCTTTAAAGAAGTTTGGATAAATCACAAACCGTTGGACTTTACAAATGCAGCTCGACAAGTACGAGTCCGACCAGGATGTGCACAACAAGATGAAGTAGACATCGAACAATCACCGTCCGTACCTGCAATGTTGGGTGATCCCACTAACACCCAGGTATATTTCACATAATACTAATTAATAACACTCAGTTTCAAATTAAAGAGAGAAACATATGTCTTTCAGGATGCATGCACTCCGAACCCGTGCAAGAGAGGAGGAAAATGTGTACAGGAGGGCGACTCCAAGAGTGATTACTCTTGTAGATGTAAGCCGGGTACTCGAGGACTACATTGTGAAATGCTTGCTTCAATCGGTGGTTCAACTATTCTCGGACAGTCTAAACCAAACTACAAACAAAGACAGCAGCCCACAACCGATTTCACACCAACCCTCGGATCTGGTAAAATATAACACACTGCATAATTATTGTATACTTATTTAAATGTATGTGATTTTGTAGTCTTACAATCTCAAATGGGCAGTGGTGTTTCTTTAGAGGACGGATCTTGCCGCAAAGAATCTTCTCGTGAGTTCATCACAGAAGGTTCCTGCCGCAGTCGCCGGCCATTGAGAACAGCACGATGCAAGCAGACAAATGCTTGCGGACACAAAATGTGCTGCACACCCAAGAATACAAAGCGTAGAAAGGTAATTCATATTTAATTCAAAGTGCATTTCAAACATTGCTGATAATTTTGTATGATTGCAGGTCAGATTGGTTTGTTCCGATGGGACTCGCTTCACAAAGGACATAGATATAGTGCGGAAGTGTGCTTGCTCCCGCAAGTGCCCCAACAGCAGAAGTCAACATCACCACCGCAACTGACTGCCCACCGCGACCGACCCAACTGCACATCATCATCATCTACACAATTTTAGTTTAGACTCACCTGATAGTTATAATAATCTAACTTATGATAATCATAGTGATAGTGATACTTATAGTGGACATAGTTTTAATGAACACGGTGTTCTGACACTGAGTCACGAGGCTGTCGTCATCATCCCCGGCGTATTCCAAATAACTGACGACGACGATGACAAAAAGCCTCCGAGTCGAACCTCGGAAGATGAGGAACTTCCGAGCGACCTCGACATTAACGCCTACAAAGAAGACTTCGATGTAGTCGATGACAACTCTCATAGCGTATTTGAGAGTTCTTACAAACATACAACAACTCACAAGAGCGATGATATATTGTTAACAAATAATGAACAAATATCAACGTCGACATCGTACGATGAAGAAGTTTCTACGTACGGATCTATAGATTGGAAATCATTATTAGAAACCAAACCAGATGATATACCAAGTTCTAAACATGCAGACATTACAACCACTGATTCTTCCACCATAATTAATGATAGAATAAACAGTGAAACAACACCTTCCATTGAAGCTGACCTGAATTTGGTAACGTTATCGGATTTGCTTGAAGGTTCAGCGGATTATACCTTAAAAATAGACGAGAGACATGAAACTACCACCAACAATATGTTTAATATAGATCAAACCACATTGAAATCAACCGAAGCTACCGCAAAGGATCATTATATTGATCCCAGCAACTCTATATTAGAAAAACTATATTATATAGTTCATAGAGATGTCCAGAAAAATTTGATGCAAGTCAACTTTACAAAGACACATTTCGACAAGCTTGTTTTAAGAGTAAACACTGAATCTCAATTGAAAGATAATTTCAAACAATATTTCACCAAATTGATTCTCGATGAAAAGATTCCATCTGAAGAAGCATACAATTTTGAAAATATCTACACGGTTATAACAAACATATCAACAGAGGTTGACAACAATCAATTGATTAAAGACGATGATCAAATGATGCAAGACTCCAGTGAAAATAATCACAATACCAATGAAGATGATGAGAAATTTTGGTATTCCCGAGCAACACACGACTTGGAAAAAGGCCTCGCTTTACCCAGCAGGCAAGAAGATCCTCTGCAGCAATTACCGAAAACTACTTTTGATGAGAGAAAAGTAGACAAAATACCTAGAAGAGGAGAACTCGAAAAAGATAAAGGCATCAAGACTTTTGAAACACCCAGCGGTCGAGTGAAAATACTATATCAAGTCAAAGATGACAACATCAAATCAAAAGAAAAACCTGGAAGATTAGACAGAATCGATGGTTCCAAGAGAGAGAATGCGGATCACTTTTACAAGGAGACAGACAAGAACAAAGTTTCTGCCGTAATGACCTCTGATGGAAAGATCGGCATTCTGGTTAAAGCTAAATCAAAAGATAACATCAAAGTGGATAACGATTACGATAAAAAATTGTCGGTGGACGACAACCCACTCAAAACTACATTTTTAAACCCCATGGAAAACGGCAACAAAGCTGATTCAGACACCACTTTATTGAAACCTGTCGGAACTAATATTTGGACCGGAGTGCGAGTCGATGCCGAGAAAGGTAAGACTTCATCGACGAGAAACAAAGACACTTTTGGTGAAACACCTTACGATGATGAATACTACGACTCGGATGATGAATTCAAACTAGACGAGGATGTCATCAATGAAAGCTTCAATAAAGAATTGAAACCGTTTAGAAATTTGATCACAACCACGACAAAACCGGAGTCTGCAACAGAATATCCTCCAAAATCCACTTCAATCAATTCTCAAAAATCCACCGAGCCGACAATTTTTGAAAACGATTCTGTAAAAGATATTCCCATAAAGCCGCCGACCCAACGAAATGGAGATTATAGGAAATTTTACCCCAAATCAGTATATTTAAATATCTTGGATATCTTAGGACCGGACTCCAGAGATGTCATTCAATTATTAAACGACGTTAAACACAACGATAGACCCAATCCGAAGAATTCAAACCCCAATATCAAGAAACTTGCCAGTGAAGACGAGAGAGTTGAAGAAATACCCATCTTCAACCGAGAGCCCGCAATAACTAAGAACATCGACCACTTCGACGATGAATTCCTTCCGGGCAGAGAGAGAGTCACACCATTTCCGGAGACCACCACCGAAGAAGCCAAGAAGAAGATTGAAGAAATATGGCGGGACACCGAGGAAGAACTCGCAGAAGACTCCCTGGTGAGGATTGTGCCCATGCACACAAACCATTCTGTATTCAACAAGCCTAAAACCTCCAACGAGTCCCCTCATAAGAAGAATAGAAGTCGAGAGTCGTTAAACATTATCAAACGGTACGAAACCAACTCGTCTAGGCAGATTTATTTTTTATCGAGCTTCTGTAATCCAGTGTATTTGTTATGCTTTACACTCTGTTCGTATTGCCTTTATATTTGGCAAGACATTATAAATGCAGTCACAATACCGTGGTGACATTTTTATTTAACCACATTAAAGGTACTACAGTAGGGCCTCGATAATCCAAACAACCCTTAGATTTGCTTAAATACTTGTTTGGAATGGTTAAATGAATCCTGTTGGTAAATACTACTCAAAGCAATTCTTTAAAAATTGCACATGATGACATATTTTCAATATAATTTGTTTGTTAATCCGCTTCATCCATCCAAACAGGGTATAAATTTAGAGTGTCCGGATTATCGAGGCTCTATTGTATATATTTTTTAAACGAGACTTAATATGTTTCAACAGCGAGCATAGAATGTATTTTTACAGTATTATGAAGAGAACTAAAAAATATATATTATATTATAAGATGCATAGCACTCTAATTATTTGTTATAGCTTCAAATAATAATGTCTGTATTATATAATTAATGAACTTGCTTCGCCGCTCGGAGTTTGTGCATCTCTAAAGCGTGTGAAGGTGGTTCACATAGTTGTAAGCATTCCTCATGCCATCGAATTGTGTTTTTAGGTCGAGTCACGGGTCGGTCGCTCGTAATTTATATTTAGTCCATATGTATATTAAAATTAAATACCAAAAGTAATCACTCGTTTTGGTTTGAAACGAGTATGCATTAAAGTATAATATATATGTTAAAAATTAATGAAAATCGCTTGTTGAATTTTGCCTAATTATTTGCTCGTAATCGAATCTATATGACGAGTGGTTTGATAATAATTTATACGAATTAAACAATGTATTTACCTCATTTTAATATTATTTTATATGGGTGTTAATCGAAGCCCCGATTTGTTGGGAAATTTTTTAATATATTGATTGTATTTATTCTTAAATATTATTAAAAAAATGTCGATGTCTGCTTAATCATTTTTTTACACACACACATTTCCGTAAATAATAATAATATTGTGAAAACTCTACTATTGTTTTTATGCATATGGAAAAATATTTATATTCAACAATGAATTTTTACATGTAAATTGTAATATGTGTATGGTTATTAATAATAAAATATCACAAAATTACATACTCACCTTTCTTTATGGAAAAAATAAACTTTGCTGCATTTAGTGTTGCCGCCAGCTTTTTTTTTCATTTATGATTATGATTTTTTTAATAAATTAATTTATTACAAAGTTTGAGGATTTTGATTATTGAATGAGATATATAATGATATTCACCTCACTGTCAGACTGTCGGAGCCATGTTCTGCCGAAATGTTTACAAGCAATAGACTGAGATAATTAGAAGAAAAAAAAGCTGAATAATATTATATGCAAGACGTAATTAGAATAAAAAATAAGATGCTTTATTTATAATATGCAGTATTATAAGGTTAAGTATAGAATGGCAAATGGCATTTTATTCAAATCTATGGTTTAGTCCAAAAAGTTTACGATAACTTAAAACCTTAGAATATAAAATTGACAGCTATGTAATTAATCCTCATTAATACAAAATTAAAAGGCAGGAACTGTAGGGACGATTTACTCCCATTTACTTATATTATACTGTAATTTTAATCTGAATTATGTAAAAAAAATAAACATATTATTCTTCTGGATTTTTTCTTATAGTCTCAGTCTATTGCTGTAAACGTTTCGGCGGTCCATGGCTTTGATAGTCTGACAGTGAGTATATTATTATGACTCACATTACTTGTATACCAGCGTAATAGCTCAGGGGATAAGACGCGTGGCTACAAATACTTTGGTCATGGGTTCAAATCCAATGATTTGATCGGTTATTACGACTGGGAGATCGGGATTAATATTAATCTGGTTTCCTGTAGTTAAGATCACCGACACGTTGTTGTGTATAAAAAGACCTTCTCACAAAAGCTCCTTGGGGGTTAAAATAAATAAATTATGAAGAAAAGACAAGTTTGTATATTGAATAGCACTTTATTTCTTAATATAATAAAAATTGCTTGTTTGATCCGGTTTTGAAGGTTAAAATAGTATTTATATAATAATAATAATAATAATAATAGAGCACAAGAATGTATGTAATTGTTAGAGATAATGTAATAATAATGGAAGCGGACATGGCCAGCGTGTGACAGTTCCACAGGACCGGTGGGAGATGCGAGGATGCATGATTTGTGCAAACAGGCTGAGCATCCCGCTACAGTATTCCACACGCAAACAGCTGATCCGCCGAAGCCTCACACGACACAACAAGCAACACTTACATTCATTACAACTAATACATCGCACCAATGCAACATAGAAAGGCCAATATTGTACACTATCATATGGCAGTTGTCGATGGAACTCTCCGCTAAGCAATAAAGTAATAAAAATATATATATTACATCTTCCAAAATAAACTTACATCTCCGTTTAGGCTGCGTGCTCAAACAAGCGCTATATATATATATATATATATATATATATATATATATATATATATCTAATATAATTGAATCTGATTAATAATCATTGTCATTTGTAAAACGAATTCAAATTTGTATGTACAATGTTGTAATCTCAATTGATAACAATTGTTAAAATGACAGCGAATCGTCGCATTCGCTCAATAAATAAAAAGAAACACTGCACACTGGAGCGCTTGCGTGGATTTGATTTGGATTGTATGTACAAGTAAGAGAGAGAGAGAGAGAGACATTTCTAAACATGGTTATTACAAAATGGAACGTTTCAATGCAATTAAAAATATAAGGGGGAAAGTACACAACGACTGAACAGTCGTCCGGGATAAGCTGAGCTTCTTATTATATTATATATTCTCGGATAACACGCTCCTCTTCCTTATTCTCAAGACTTAACAAAAACAAATTAAGATGGCAGTGTTGCTGGATGAGAAAATCTGAAAATGAAAAACAAAAATAATTATTATATATCGCATTCATTAAAATAGAAATATTTCGATCCGATCGTCACCGAAGAACACTCGGAAGTATTAATAGATAGAGAAAGAATCCGTAGAATTCCTGGAATAGCTCGGACACGTATCCAATAAAATTTCAGATCCGGATCCTCAGACTTGTTTCAATTTCAAATCATCTTTCCAAAATGCCAGACAACTTTTTGCATTTTGAATTGAAGAATTATTGAATACTGATTATATGAAAAAAAAATGGCATAATTCGATAGCACCGATAGATTAACAGGCCATACAACTGGATGTATAAATATCAAGATGGCGGGCCAAACAGACGAGTCTGAATGAGACAATAAATTAGTGGTGCCTCTGTCAAACTCATCTGCTTGGTCCGGCATCTTGATATTTGTCATCCACATGTCCTAACTTCTAATATTGATGGTGTCCTTCTATCCCATTTCTAATTAGCAATACTTTCTATTTTTCGAATAATAAAAAAATTACATCATGTCAACTCTTTATATTACAATATCTCTAATCAATTTTTTTTGTATAAATATTCTAGAAATCCCATTTACAAAATACATTTTACCCGTAATTATTAATAATAAATGAATTAACTAATTTCACAACCATATTTTTTACAGCAGATAATAATAAACCGCTGTCAATCTATATTAAACCAAAATAAAAATGTGTGTAGTCGGTACCACTAATATTAGAATGGATAAATATAAAGAAGCGGACCAAGTAGACGAGACTAATTATTTAAACGTTAGTTCATCTGATCGGTAATAGAATAAAATTAATTTTTGTGACTTTTTTTCAATTATATGGGAACAAAATAATAAACAGTTTGAAGACTACTTTTCATATTAGTATTATTTAAAATAATAACGAACCTCTACGCGTGTTCGGCTACGGGCGCTGGCTGTGGCCGCTTCTTCTCCTTCTTCTTTTTGAGGAACGACGGCGTCCTCAGCCCCTTCTTCTTCTTCTTATCTTTCTTGGGAGACTCTTCTAGTGACATGTCCTTCGACGGCGAACCCTTCATTACAAAACAATCCCAATAGTCAATAAACCAATCACGACTAAATAATAAAAAGACAAACAAACCTCTTTGCTGCTGTGCGAGAAAGTGCTTGCGTGTGCATCCGAATGATCTCCGTTCAGAGTGTTTTCTCCTAAAGACACAATCGAATCATTTTAAAAGACATCACTCGTTCTTCGTGGTAAACTTATATTTAACAAATTACCATAACCACTTTTAATAATGAAATATGTACAAGACAGAAGTAGCTTTATTGTGAACTTTACATAGGTTAATAGTTAAAAGTGAGTGACATACCTGCCGGACGAGTACTTAACACCAAGTGATGAGAAGTTACCCATCTCATGGCTATTATAAATAAAATCAGTGCAGACGGCATGCAAAACAATATTATAACATACATTAAACATAAATACAAACAATATTGACAGGGAGGCGAGCTTCAAATTAAAATCTGACTAAACTTCCTCATTTACTCTAAGATTCTCCGCACTCATCGCCCGTCTGAACTTTGCCGTTATCACGTAATTTAAATTGGACGAATAAGGCGGCCACGTTGAAGAAGGATACTCGATGAACTTTGTATCATCGTAAATCAGACTATCGACACTTTCCGACGAACTCGTAATGTTCTCTACTATCGGAGGCAAATATTCACTAGTATCATTATCCGACACGCAGAATTCCAGAAGGTTGTACTTCTCCGCAAAACTAGCATTCGAATCGAAAGCGGAATCTTGACTTAAACATACTTCTGGGGAAGTATTTTCATCCGAGCGAAATGTTTCATTAAATTCCGACCGATCGATAGACTTTAAATCTCTATAGAAAAACTCTCTTCTCTTTTCTTTAACACTCGCGATATTTTCTTTCGATTCGTTATAAAAGAAACTATTCTTCTTCTTACCCCCGGAGAAAAATGAATACCTTCGCTGTGGATTTTTTTGACTATTATCAAAAGACAACCAATATTTGATGCCTTTTTTGTTTAAATCTTGAGTCATTGTCAATAATGGTGCGTCACTATCATCAATTCTTTTAGGATTGTAAAGTGATAAGCCTTCAATGAGCTTCTCCATATATTCAAAGTCGTCGGTGGATTCTGATGACTTTCTTCTTTTGGCTATTGAATTTGTAGAGCTATCGGTATCGTGCTGTAGTCTCTTTAGATTATTATCATTCTCTTTGGATACTTGCAAAATGTCTTCTACGATTGACAAAGCCCTGTGTCCGAAAGACAAAGCTTGAGTAACGGCATCTTCGGCCTTGGTATTATCTTGACATTTTTCATTATTTTGCTTATCGGCTTCGTCTGAAGATTTTGTTTCATCCGAAGTATTATAAGTTGATTTGGATTCTTCCAAAATGGTATGTAAATCCCGTTTGGAGGAACTTTCAACTGTGCCGACTGTGGGTTGTTTATTACCCACGGAGGATTCTTGATCATACAAGGAATACGGAACAGAGTACGCTCTAATATCCTTATCTATGAGGGCTTTTACGGGACTAACATATTCATTAGCAACGAAATCACTATCGAACTTATGATATTCACCATTTTCACATAGCATTGAGTCATAATTGTAAGCTGTAAATAAATTATCACACGAAACCGTTTCTCGCAGCGGAAACTTCATCGAAGGAATATGCTTAGTTTTGGGTTGCAATGTATAATATTTATTTTTCATTTGTGTCTTCCCATCATCATATATTTCCAAAGAAAGAAGATCGTTTAACGTGTTCCCGGATAAATTAGACGACATGGTCCAACTGGATGTAGAACGGGTTATTTTCGGGAGTGATTGTTTGAATGAAACGGGCTTCTTTACAGCATTGGACGGATAATGAAAATGCACCGGTGTCGGATTGTCTAAATATGTGTTGAGGAAACTGGCGTGGGAACGAGTACGATAATACGGAAACGCATTCGATTTTTTCTGGATTGAAATTTTTTTATACTCGAAATAGCCACAGCTTTTTATACTAGCCGACGGTGAAATAGACCGAGCTGAATAATTACGGTATTTATTCTTTTGATAGTAATTGTCCGAGAGAGACTTTGACTTTTTATTTTGATTGTAAGATGAATGATCACGAGTAAACTTCTTCAACGATTCGAGGTGTTTAAAAACACACAATTCAGGGAAATCAGTATTTGGCTTTGGCATTGAATTTGTCTCAACAACTTGGGAGTTTAGCAAATGTTTACTTGAATCGCCTCCCTCGTTGAATGGCACGTTACATTTAATACAATTGTTATTTATAGCATCTAAATCTGTGGATATTGGATCCTGATAAAGCACTTTTTCAGAATGTTCAATGATTATACTGTCTTTAAGCGAGACGTTTTCTTGAGATGGTGAGAGTTCATTATTTGGAACTGTTACATTTAATGTGGATTGAAGACAAGTTAATAGATCTTCTGACGATGTACTTTTTACTGCAATCATCAGAAATAATTAATGAGGAAATTGTTGAATAAAAAACAGTGAGCATAAAAAGAAACATGGCGAAGGAGACAAGCTTGGGAATATTGGTTAATGCGAGGAAGACATGTTAGAATGAGCACATTGATTATGAAAAACAAAATTTTGATTAATAAAAAAAACACCTCTGGCAATAATGTGCTGTTGTTTAGGTGCAGTATAATGACGGACAATAACTGCGGAATCGGAGTAATCTCCTCGAACGGGAGCTGAATGCTTAGCCGACCTGTGTTCAGTAAACACTTCGTCATCGTCAGATAGCAATGTATTAGAATCTTCAGCCAACACCATCATTTCTATTAGCATGCATAAAAATAAAACCATGCAAAAATAAAATTATGTTAAAAAATAAACAAACATAACAAAATACAAGGTTAATTCTCCACAATGGATTATTTATGTTAATATTTTAGATTAGTTAACATATTATATGCACTAATAACACACCTTTGTAGGAGTTATTTGATGCTGCAGATCGTTCCATTGATAAGAAATCTGTGCTCGCTAATAGAAAAAAAATTCTACTAAATTACTAATCTTTTTTTTTTTAAATCTAAGTGATAGTTTAAAATAATTAAAATAATAACACATGCACAATTTGTAAAAATGCATGCTGCAAAAACACTACAAAAAATGTGCTCATTGATGAGAGTAGATAAAT
Source organism: Agraylea sexmaculata (assembly GCA_022606485.1). Taxonomy (NCBI): domain Eukaryota; kingdom Metazoa; phylum Arthropoda; class Insecta; order Trichoptera; family Hydroptilidae; genus Agraylea; species Agraylea sexmaculata. The sequence continues at coordinate 14,879 of JAGTTH010001102.1, forward strand.
TTGCCGACTTACCATCGCTTAAAACTACTTCGGGTTGACTCGGTTTCGGAGCTTGCTTGGTTTCTATTCTTAAGACTCTCGCCTCTGTAATTATAAATAGTATTTAGTATATTATTTAAAACCGTTTAGTGTTTGAATAAAATACCTGTGCGAGATTCGTCTTCTGAAGGCGACATGATCTGAGCACCACTAAGAGCCTCCGATTCTGAATAATCTGTATCATCTGCGAATGCAATGGAGTATTAACGAATTGTATCATATTTTAATTATTTATTACTTACACTCTCCGCGAGCTTTCCTCTCCACAGTGCGTTTGTACTCGTTGATTTCGTCGTCGGTGACCGTATCGAATGGGTTGCGAGCATACGGTGCCTTGTAAACGGTGGCATTGTGCTGATGACCTCGTTGAATTATACCTTTAGAGGCAGCACCCATCAGTACCTGTTTATTGTTAAGTGTGATTAGTTACGCCGTATTGTTGTGTATAAAATAATAACTTACGACATGGTCTCCGGTGTGAGTGGCGTTAGCATCTTGAATTTTATTCGCTTCATCCCATGTGACTCCTTCCAGGATGTGAGACTGTGGTCCGGCACTGATTTTGTCTGCTCTTCTGTAATCTTTGATCTAAAAACATAATTGTTAAACAATATAAAACTATGGATAAGAAATTTTGATGTTTTTAGCGAAACAACAGTTTATTATTTGTTCCAACAATATGTAAAATATGTTTTTTAAACTAATGGGCATTTTGACAGATAAAATGCTGTTCCAGCATAAAATACACAAATTGTTATTTAAAACTACAAGCTGTCGAGCGAGCAATTTTTCTCTTTGAAATACGAGTAAAATTTCTTTATATATATATCGTGACGCCTTCCCTATTGACGGGAGTCCCTTTTATAAGGGGTTGGCCAGGCCACCTTGGCCTTTACGGGAGAATATAGTAGAGATGGTTTCCCAGGCCACCACACAGCAATGAGTACTTAAGATCTAGTTTGCTAAGCTAGATCTACCAAGTGACTCCGGTGCCGTGAATCGAACCCGGGAGTCTTCACTCACGAATCCGTTACACTAACCACTGGGCCACAAGGCGGCACATTCTTTACATTCTTTTTTTATTGTGTTTTTGTTGCAATATTTGTCATTTATAAAAAATTCAAAAACAATTATAAAGGGGGTGTCATTTTGGAGACTGAAACAGATTAATACGTTACTGCCGATAAGAATACCAGGCAACTGGATGTATAAATATCAAGATGTCAGACCAAGCAGACGATTCGGAGTGAGACAATTACTATTACCTCTGTCAAATTCATCTGCTTGGTTCGCCATCTTGATATTTGTCATCCACTTGTCCTGCCTTGTAATATTGGTGTCGATTAATGTCAGTTCAATTAGAGTAATTTAAAATACGACTGCGGAACAAATTAAACTCATGTGTCGAAGTACCACAGTAATAGTTGGCCGATACGGTTTTACTCAAAATCCTCGACTTCTATTTTCACACCCTGATTCTTTCCGCAGTTACTGATTGTTGTATTAACATTTAAATTGAAGACCTTGGCGATAAAACAGCAGATGAAAATACACCTTTCAATGCATTTCTATATCTTTTTTCCTGCTTTTTTCCCGCCAAGATTTTAAATTAGTTATTTATAAGTGTGAAATAGTATTTACCTGCTGCTGTAACTGTTTGAACTCTTTGGGATTGGTATTCTTGGGAACAAACTGCAGAGCAGACTCGATCTTCACGGGAGTGCCTTGGGTGTGGCCGGGAGATCCATCCGTCACCCACTGTTTATCATCACAAGAAACCATGTTATTATGATCGCCGGTCGATAATATATGTGTGCTTTAAATTACTCGATAGGATAGAAAGAAGAAAGTGTTGCATTAGCACAATATGTTGAAATAAGACAGTCGGTAATTTAGTTTTACCCACACATCAAGCAACAAGCGAGAGAAAAATAAATCTTTTTTTTAAAAAAAACCAACAATTTTCAACAAGCTCATCATCATTATCACCAAAGAATAAATTAAAATTGAAAATAATTTTAAATCATAAAATCTGCACATTGAATGGACATTTAGTTTGGGACGGAATTATCACAACGGCTAATTGAATTTGTCATCGACAGGCACACACATATTCTGACGGGCTGCACACAATAACATGTTCTAGTAATGATAATGATGATGATTTGTGTCTCGGACACGGTTTGTAACTTATCTCATTGCAGTTCATCAATATTATTTCATTGGTTTTCCAAAAAAGATATATTTGGTGTGAAAGTGTATAAGAGTGCGAAATTTGTATTTAGAAATTAGTTTCTTTTAAAAGCTTTCTTTATGTTTTATGAAATATAAATAGTGAAAAGTTAGTATGTTAAGCAGGGATTCGAACTGAAGTTATAAGAAAAATAACAGTTCGAAGCCCCGGTGTTAGATATAGATAGATTATTTTATTTGAGGTTAATTACCTCTTCAGCATTGGCATCAACCCACTGCATTATCAGGAACACAAAAACAGAAAACAAATTATGGTTAAACAAAGAGTATAGATAAAACACAAACAAGGCAGGGGTATTTTAATTAAAGATAACCGGACATATCAAAATAGCAAAGAAAGCATTAATGTTAATGTGTTTGTGTTGTGTGTGTGTGTTTGTTTTATTAGCTATTATTATATAAGAGGGGGTCACCTTTAAAACTATGCCTTAGCGTTGTTTGTAAAAGCTTATAATTGTCAAATTTCAACATATTTCCACTAGATATGCATATAATAATAATAATAATATAAGTTTATATAAAATAATCTTAATACATTCTTTAAAAACTACTCACTAATAATATAATAATGCAATGCATCTCCATTTCACGCACACTGACAAATTATTTAATGACACAAAAGCGATCAATCGTAAACAATATAAATGTAATACAAAACATACATTTTGTAGTAATGGAAATACTATGGCACGTAAATGGAGATATGGCAAATCATGAACTACTAGTCACATTTATAAATATTTATGAGCACATATTTCAACAAAGCATTCTGACACATTTTAAAAGAGAGTATTAAAAAATGCAATTGACTAGAAGAAACTATAGTGTTGCCAAATTCTTTGGAAATCCATAAAATTTTAATGTCGAAAATATATTTTTTAATAATTATTGCACTAGCGTGTACGGGAATACAACAATGTTTAAAAATTTTATTATAAAAGATTATACCAACACACCTATCCATAAAAGGCAATCATAATATATTAGCAAAAACATCTTATTATCGAAGGAATGAAAAAGTATGTTTTGTGTGGAATGAATTAACTGTTCCTATTGTGTAGAATTATTCCGGACGGTGAATTACAACTTGATTTTAATTTAATGTGTTATTTCTGTGAATTCTATTGATAAATGAGTGTTTGAGCTCTTTATATAATAATAATATAAATTTGATAAGATTCTTTTTGTTTGTCTGGTATTTCATTGAACATAATTTGAAACACCAGACAAGAACACGATAATTATGAGGGCGCAGAATAATTTTATTCTGCTTCAATCTTGACATATTCTACCTTTGTGATCTTCTTGGGATCTGAAGTTCCAGTTTCGAGAACTTCCACTTTTTGATACACATTTGGAGAGTTGAGCCAGCGATTTCTGTCCCCTGCTTTACGGCCTCCTTCCATTCGCTTCCAGATGCTGAAAAGTTTGTGTGTTTTAGTATTAAATAGTAAGATTTTTATCAACGCTAAAGAATTGACAATTACCCTTGTCGGTAGAGTTCTTCTTCTTCCAGGATATATCCGAGAGAAGAAACTGCAGGCGGCACTTCTACATCATTGCGTGGTTTAGGCACATCACCCTAATAAATTAAAACATGATTAACTAGAATCAAAATAATTTTGATTTCAATCAATATACCTTGATGAGTGGTTGCCTGTACATGTAGCCGGTTCTGAAACCGGCATTATCTAGCATTCTCATGAGAGCTTCGAACTCTTCACCGCCAACGCGCCATTTAGGACCAGCGTCATTCGGTGCTTTCCTGGCTGAATCATAAATCTAAGAGGGGAAAGTAAAAATGATTACATGTTTTCAGTACACCTAATATTATTTAATATACCTGTTTACGAGATTCCTCAGGTAATAATAGCAGATTTTCGACTGGTACATGTGCCAGTCTTGATTGTGCTTCGGAAGCAGCAACGATGCAACGAGCGTGCAGCCAAGCTTCTTCAGCAGTAGCACCGCAGCAGAGAGCACTGCCACCTCCGCCTTGAAGGATAAGCACCTTGTTGTGGGGACCGAGAGAACGAAGCAGTTTCTCACGGTCTTCTTCTTCCAAAACGCCTAATATAAATAAACATTGTTTAAAATAACTGAAAATACATTTATTTATAAATATAAATAATACATACCTGTAGATAAGAAGTGAGTTGAGACCTCTCCCAAGATGGCAGCTTCTTTAGTGATTGGGAGTAAACCACTCTTTAGCGAGCAAATAGTCAGAACAGCAGGAGCACGCACTTGAACGATACACCTAATATCGGGACGTGCCGCATGCACCCATGAGTGAAGCATAAAACCTAACAAAAAAAAATTTGATTAATATCCATATAATAATTGAAATTGAATCAATTATTTACCAGCAACATTGATTGGGAAGTTTGTAGTCCCGCTATCAATAATGGCTCCTTGCATATCAACCTTGACGAGTGAAGAAGCTGAAACTTCATGGCACAATAAGCCACGCGGAGCAGTGAGGAACACTTCTTCATCTTCATTCATTCTGGCAGTGATTTGATTTTCGATACCTAATACAATGATAATTGTTACTCTGTTTCATTTAAAACAAATGTGTTAAAAATGTATTACCGTGAGTCCATCCATAGAGATCCATCAATCGGTAAAGTGCGGCAACTTTACACCTGAGGATTTTCTCTCCTTTAGCATAGCCCATTCCTTCCATTCCTCGGATATCGTTGATGGGTAAAACACAGTTGGAAGACTAAAGGAGGATACGTTAAAATGGTTTGTTTATTTGAAAATATTAAAAATATTAAACCTTGAAGGTCGAATTGACCCTGGAAGCCGGCACTCCCATCATGTCTGATATCTGTTGCAGCAGTCCGACATCGCCTCCTTCTCGTAATTGAGCATACAAAATCCTCTCCAGTTCTTCTCTGAAGATCTTCGACGACTTAATAATCTCGACGCGTTTGCGCCTCTCCATTTCTCTGACATCCTGAATAATATATATATATTATTAATAATATGATTTGAGATTAAGATTCTGACAAATACTTCTGCCTCCTCTTGAATTAGGGACCGGTTTCCTCAACTCTCGAGTTGGTTAGCTCATTGTTTGAAGAAACCTACCCAAAAACCTGGCCTGTAATGTTGAGCCGTAACAATCAGCAGGATAAATAGTCTTATTTTAAATCATCAAGCACTCCAGTTCAGTGATGAACCAAGGCTTCCCGCACCAGTATCTTCCACTTAATTCTATTGGAGGCCGCGCTCCTCCAGTTATTAATTCCTAAACTCCTAACTGGCTTGCTGGATAGTATTTCCGATATTATCCCTAATACTGCACTACGTCCACGCTCTTATATAATAAGAGTAAATTTCATCATTTCTTTTATGTTAATTCTAAATAGTCCCGGTACATCCTGAACAGGACCCAAGAATCTTCCGCTCGAACCTAAGTTGTCTATTCTCTACCGTCGTTGTTGTTATTTTAAATAACTATCCTAAGAATGGACCCGAGAGATTCCGAAGGATATTATTTGAGACAAATCTCATGGTAAAGACCTCGTTACACCTGATGGGGGTTGGTCTATGGACAAAAACAATGATTTTTATGAATACTAACGGCATCAATGTCGACTGGCCTCTGCTTGAGTCTCTCGTCTTCATCTTCAGTGGTGGTGCCGTTTGCGATGGGAGGATCCGCCTCCGACTGGGATGTGTCCGCCATGTTAACCGTTGTGAAGGTTATGTATCACAATGTGGGGGAAAGCTGCAATTGAAAACAACAAAATAAATAATTGCGAACAATATGATGATAGGAGATAAATGAAAGAGTGTGCGTGCATGTAGAAGGAACCGGTTTGAAGCGCGGCGGTGCACTAGTGTCATCTTCGCGATACAAACTAATATTCTAAATAATGAAGTGTTTGCATACATTAATATGCACATTCAATTATCCCAGCTTTAATGGCCGCCGTCTTTACTTACACTCCTTTGTTTACGACATTCTTTTATCAACCACGACGACGTCTTATCTCTCTATATTATAGAGTATATTGGGTGAACGATCGACGTGGAAACCGATGATAGTATTTGGATGGGTGCCCGTTATTACGATAAAAGTTCACGTTACTATCGAAAGTTAAAAACATCACACTGGCTAATCTCAAAACCGACTGAGAAGAGAGTGTTTGAAGAAAATTTAAAATTAGAAACTATTATTTAAGAAATCTATGACCGCATTCAATATAATAGTGAGTCGTGCTAGAGCTAATAGGATTGGTGCGTATACGAATAGAGCTTGATAGTATTGGTGTACACCAACACACTCTCATTGCACAGTATTATATTGAATACGGCCGTTAAATTAGTATTTCTTTAAATTTTATCGGTGTGACCAATCACAGTTTGAGATTTCCTCTACAAATTATTTTATTTGTATGTTTAAAACTGTATGTAATATAGTTTTGCGGTGAGACTTCCCAAGGCCATTCGCTATATTAGCAGGCCATACAACTGGATGTTTAAATATCAAGATTGCGGACCAAGTAGACGAGCCTGAGTAAGAAGCTGTGATCTCTCTTATAGTTCAACTGAACATACACGATTAAAGTAATTAATTATACATATTTGACAGTCTAAATTCTGTGACAGATGTTTCTTTCCATCAGACTTCCAGATAAATATCAAGATTGCGGACCAAGTAGACGAGTCTGAGCTGTACTCTCTCTTATAGTTCTACTGAACGTACACGAATAAGGTAATTAATTAATAAATACATATTTGACAGACTAAATTCTGTGAAAGATGTTTCCACTTAATACTCAGATCATACAACTGTATGTATAAATATCAAGATGCCGACACAAGTAGACGAGCCTGTGTAAGAAGCAGTACTCTCTCTTATAGTAATACGATTAAGGTAATTAATTAATATATACATATTTTTTCTTTCCATTTAATACTATCAGATTTTCAGATAAATATCAAGAAGATGGACCAAATAAACGAGCCTGAGTGAGAAAATAAGTGTAATTGGTACGTTCGCTAAATAATATTTATAATTGATACCAATCACTACAATATTTTTGAATTTATTAGATCGACTTATGATTTGATTGAATGAATAATATTAACGCACGTGTTGATAATAATAACTACGGTTCGCTTCTCATAAACGCTACCACGAGTTCATTACATCGGATAACCACGATAAATGTATAAAATATAAAGAAGAGAGTGTGTGAAAAGAGCGATGAGGTGATCGTGATAATATGCATTAACTACAGTATGTACATATTCAGTTAATAGTTAAGTGACCTCGGCACTTTTAACTTTTTGTGCGAATATAACCAAGGACGATGCGCAACGACCGCTCCACTGTGATTTATTTCAATTTTACAATCAAAAATATAATATAAAGACTGGCTGACTCATCACAACACCTGTCCATACTATCCATAATAATAACAATATTGGATTACAAACGATACGACCGGCTTCATATCCCGCCGATGCGATGTGCTGACTCTTCAACTTCGAGTCATTAAACAATTTTACATTTAGTATATTTTTTTGTCAAATACATAAAAAAAATATACTTAATATAATAATAAGTCTGGCGTTCATAGCTCAGGGGATAAAACGCGTGGCTACAAATATTGTGGTCATGTGTTCGAATCCGACTCAAGTCAAGAATTTTTAAATTGATTTGATCGGTTATTACGACTGGGAGATCTTTAGACTTATAAGATCTAATAAAAAAATATTTAGAAATTATTTAATATTTTTAAATGCTCTGTTATTTTAATACGAAGACTCTGTACATATTATATGTATAATTATTAAATATCTCTAATATTCTTTTGAAATTAATTTAATAGAGAGATCGGGAATAATATTAATAAAATCCCGATCGATCGTCTTGATCCAGGTTTACTCTGATTTCCTGCATTGTGAGGTAAATACTGATTATTAAGTCTGTGTAACTAGTAATAGTTAAGATCACCGACAGACAATTAACACGTTGTTGTGTCTTAAAAACCCGCTCAAAGAAAGCTCCATCAGAGATGTAGTTTTTCTGGTATTCCAGACGACTGTTTTCTCTTAATAATATAAAAAAGTCCACCCTGTATATATATATACAAAATTCATTTTACGGAATAAAGGCGTATAACATTATTCCACCCAACCACTCAATCAAGGTTTGACAGAAAATAAATATCATTCAAAATAAATATAGCTAAGAGATGGAATAATGGTCACCCTGGAGCGATTATGCCCTTTGTACTTGTAAATATCAACGAAGTTTTCATTCAAATATTTGTCTTATAACCCAAGTTTGAATGTCAAAATATCGTAATTGAGGGCATGGATGGAATAAGGGCGTATAATGAAATTGTCAATTTTTAAATAATCAAGTAAAAAACATTATATCTTTTAAATGAAAGGTTTTCTAAAAGTTTTTTTACACAAATCTATAGTGAATTTTCGTATCACGTTATAAGCCCCTATTTCACCCAAACCCTCAAAAAAAAGTCAGATTGATAACAAACCTAGCCCGTGGATTAAAATAAATTGGATGGAATAAGGGCGTATAATTGTGAGTTTCGAGATAATCAAGTAAAACATTCTATCTTTTATATGAAAGGATATCTAATTTATTTACAAAACACATTATACGGAAAAGGGGCATATCGCGTAATCCTCCCTTTTACCATCTAAACCCTCAATTGGGGTGACAATATTTCTGCATTGACATAAAATTAAAAATTAATTGCTAGATTGATTGAACAAACCTAAATACATTAAATAATGATCGGCCTGGAGCAGAGATGTGCCAAAGTCGAACGAATATTATTATTGCAAATAAGTGATATAAAGGTTAGATAAGTGGAATAATTAATATGATGAAGTATTGTTTTTGGTAACAGGTAAATAAATGCCCATGTAATAAAGGCGTATTGCGTTATCCGCCCTTATTTCCATACAACTCCTCAATGTGGCAGGTTTACTCGTGTACTTGTTATAAATAAGAATATCGATAGAATAAAAAAATAAGACAAATTGTGGTCGGCGGCCAGTTTGTTTCGTTTTCACGGCCTCTAATTACAAAATATCGAGGGGTTACAGACAAAAGAACGTCACGCGGCTGTGGTTATGACTTGTATTACTAACAGACCTAATGTTAATTCCAAAAGTTAAATATGTATCATTTTATTGAAATTTTCATATGATGACATCACAATATTTAAAAAGCGAGTCTCCCGATAAATAATGTTTTTTTGAAAATTGTCATTTATTATGCATTATTAAATATCTCTAATATTATTATCATTAAAAAATAACCGTTTCGAAATTTTAGATATGTATTAATTGTAATAAAATATTATTATTCCATCTGGTAACACTGCCTATACGATTAACTAACTACTATTGAAAGAGACATGAAATGTGTTATAGATAATGGATGAATCTACATTAGTTGCCGGTCAAATAGGACTATTTTAATATTTCGAAAAAGTGTAATTGAATAGGTTAAATGATGTTTTAAAATTAAGCACATTTGGAAGAGCTTCTAATTTCCGATATAATATAGTGTTTGTTGCAAAACTGTATACATTAATATGAGGCTGTCTAATATGGTTGAGGCAACTGTACATATAACATACACACACCTTAGACAATTATACATATAAAATATTATCAATGGGGGGTGAAAGTATAAAACGGCACAGTGCAAATCTCCCACACTCACCGTATTTCTAAACAAAGAAGCGAGTGAAAGTCGCGGCTGAATGTGGAGAGTTAAATAATATAACCGTAGTAATAGTAAGAAGTGTTTCAGGTATCATCACTGCCAGTCATCAATTGACCTCGGGTCAACACGTATTCATTATGCACGTCGCATTCTTCACCGATTACCGAATATGTATATTATCATTTCATATGAATTGCTTTTATCACGAGGGATACGGGTTCACTAACTAAATAAACCCCTCGTGCGCATTTATTCCACGAATAAATAACCCACCACATTTCAATTGCATCACGTCACCTACAAAAAAATACATATATTAAACACGCACTATACTACTCATAATTCGAAGGGTAAGTAACACAAATACGTATCTACAATATATATATATATATATATATATATATATATATATATATATATATATAGCAGTATATATATATATATATATATATATATATATATATATATATATACATATATATATATATATATATATATAATAATTAATTAAAAATATTAATAGTGCTTCTAATAGTGATTTTTAGTGCCCGTCTTGAAATCAGCTATTTCGATGAAGAACTCAGTTTGACTGTGGCGTGTGTATTGTGTCTGTTAATTAGGTATTTTTTATATACCTGGGTGAACTCTTTTCCACCAATTCTGTCACCTACTAATAAAGCTTGTTTAGGAGCGACCGTATATAGTAACATGCATATAAAAAATTATTGCTTCCTACACCTTACTTTATTTTATTTTATATACGAATGTATATAAAATAATATTTATACATACAATTTTTGTATAAAAAAAACTTAGCAAATAAATAAATATTTGTTTACCATCCCCTAAAATATTCTCAGGTAATTCCTGTATTAAATAACCAGTGTAATAAATAGCTTAGTGGATAAGACGCAAAACTATGGTTCAAATCCCGCTCAAGTAAAAAAAAATACTTATTAAACATATTTTAAATAAACGAATAAGCTTCTGAACAGTAGCTACAAATACTGTGGTCATGGGTTCAAATCCCTCTCAAGTGATATTAGGAGGCCGTAAATATAAAGATGGCGGACCAAGTAGACGAATCTGAGTGAGACCGCTAATTGTTTAAGCGTGTTAAATGTGAGTTAATCTGAATTTTCGATACATCTGCTTGTTCCGTCATCATAACTTGTATGACCTGCTAATATTGATCGTCTTGATGCAGGTTTTCTCTGATTTCCTGTATTGTAAGGTAAATACTGATTATTAAGTCGGTGACCTGTGTTAACTATTAAAAAAGCCCTGTTATCGATCCGCATGTAAAATATGAATCCTTATCGCTGCGATAAATAATCAGTGTAATGATAAAAAAAATGTTGGTAATCTCTGTCGACATCTGCAAGAGTGTCTTCTTCTTGCATTTGGAATATTATTTATTATAAACTATTTGGGGTTATTGCACTTTAGTACATACATACAACCTGTAACTGTAGACGTGATTGGTAAGCTCGACTTTTTTTGGTTAATTTAGGTTAGGGTGCAGTAAGTAGGAGAAGCACAAAGCGACGGCTGGTATCGATCTGGACGAGTAGGCGCCGCTAGGGGTGGAGGGTTGAGGGTGGTGGTTGTTTACTATGTATTATACATACTATCAAAGGGAGGAGGGGTGCTTTTTCACTATGACCGACTACACACTTTTATAACGTCACCTTAAACAACGTGTATGTCAATTCATTGTCTGTCGGTGATCTTAACTATTACAAGTTACACAGGTCACCGACTTAATAATCAGTATTTACCTTACAATACAGCAAATCAGAGTAAACTTGCATCAAGACGATCGATATTAGCAGGACCGTAGAGATGATTGGTCCAGAAGGGAAACCAACCACCTATGATTGGTGTAGCCTCTGTCAAACTCATATATTGTCGGGCCTTCTAATATCGGAGTCAACGAGAATTTACAATATGTCTTTAATTGAACTTCAAATAATGTAAGGGCTTTCCTGTGACGGCAATAGTATCAAATAAAAAATAATGAATCGAGGGCAAAATAATATTCTGTTATAAAAAATATAATTAAATAATTTATGACAATGTGTGTAACACATCACAAGGTCACAACATAACCTCTCAAATGTCGTCGTGTGAAAGCGTGTTGCAGTTACAAGTTTGTTCGAGGAATATTTGAATTATGTTGTTCCTATATTACTCTTACTAGTTCTGTGATTGAGGGGATAATAAAAAGTGACATAAGGTGAACAATAAATTTGCTGCTATAAAAATGACAAAAACAATGATGGGTTATTCAAAAATTTAACTAGCAGAGTTGGCCCAATTATGGACGTCTCAATAAAATATTATAATTATTCAATTTTAATATTTGAAGTTGAATTAAAAAAACATGTCGTATAATGTCGAGTAATTGAAGATTTAGCTTCAATAACATCGTGCGGTTTCCACAAATACAATCACACTCGGATGATGATAATAATATTGTAATTCAGATTCAAATGAGAAGGGCACGAAGACACGAGAGGTGTAAAATGAAAATGGCACCAGCAAAACAGGAAACTGTGGCATTGGTTTCCTTCCTGTCCGCCATATAATATAAAATGCCACAATACCATATCGAGGAATCAATACTTTCCAACATTACCTCGTATTTTATTCATTGCATTCAATGCGATTCTAATCAAAAACACAATAACCTCGCATCGCCTCTGATTCATTCAATAATATTATTAGTTTGATAGTGTTTAATACAAAAATACTCACTATTATTATACAGGATGGTGAGAATATTTTAGATATCATAAGTGAAAGATGGGAAACCAAGCAGACGAGTTTGACTGATCTCACTCAGTTGTATGGCCTTCTAATGGTTATGCGAATGCCCTTGGGAACCAACCACAAAACTGTAATATATACCACAAATCACCGCCATTCGCGGTATTTCGGATACAGTTTTTTTATTTTCTGCAAATAAAATAATCTATCAAAAGTGTCTTATTGAGAAGTACTCTTGTATTCTTAAGTTTGTAGATTAAATATCAAACTTAAGACATTCCCGGGGGGCAGATTATTATATAATAACACATTAATTTAACGGCCGTATTAAATATAATAGTTTAATAGAATAGAGCTTGGTAGTATTGGTGTAGACGCATACGCACCGCACGCACACACTCATAAATCGTTCATGATGGAATAGTGACCCACTGAGACGATCCGTAAAACTCTACTTGGTTCGCCATCTTGATATTTTGGTTTGATCTTGGGATCATCTGTTTCTATGAAGTACGCGGTAGTGGCTGTCGCATGTGTATTGTGTATTAATTGTAGGAATTAAGCTTTTTTTTTTCATTTTTGTGACACCCTACCACCCCCTAAAATATTGTCAGTTACTCTAAGACTATATAATATAATATACTGATTATTGTATGCGAATGTAAGAAATAAACCTAATAGTCGTTCTTTTTTTCTTAAGCAAGCTTCAATAAAATAGAAACATGATTTTATTTCAGTTATTTTGAATAGGCGGTTTCTTAAAAACAATATGTAAATCAAATTGAATATAAATTCTTAGCGTAATTTGTGGTTATCCTATAAAATGTCCTACTTCATGCTTACAATTTGATTTTTACGTAAATGACTTAATAAACACAAATTTTATTTAAAATTTGACAATTAAACGGAACATAAAAAATACTTTAGTCCTTAATTCACGCAACAGGATTTTAAAGTATCGATTTCATCTGCCAATTCCAAAAAAGTATTTATTAAAAAATCGAGGATCTACTGTGTTTGGTATATTTTATGAAGCTAAAAATAAGTTGCGTGTGTCAAAGCGTATCGAATATTCAGAAGAGGGAATGGTTAATCAATAATTGAGGGGTTGTATGGAATAACAGCGGATAACGCAATACGCCTTTTACCTGTCATGGTACGAACCAAATCACTTTCAAATACTACATATAAAAGGCCATAGTGTATGTATACGTTATACTGTGTGTCTGTATTGTGAGAATTATAAGAGCTCGAAAAGTAACACAGTATACATACACGATGGCCTTTTATATGTAGTAATGCAAAGTGATTTGGTTCGTACTTTAACGCCCAATAAGAGAGCTCACAATACAGACACACAGTAAAACACAGTATACATACACTATGGCCTTTTATATGTAGTAATGCAAAGTGATTGGGTTCGTACATTTTACGGCCAATAAGAGAGCTCACAATACAGACACACAGTAAAGCGTATACATACACTATGGCCTTTTACATGTAGCAATTAAAGTGATTTGGTTCGTACTTTAACGGCCAATAAGAGAGCTCACAATACAGACACACAGTAAAACGTATACATACACTATGGCCTTTTATACGTAGTAATTCAAAGTGATTTCATTCGTACTTTAACGCCTAATAAGAGAGCTCACAACACAGACACACAGTAAAACACAGTATACATACACTATGGACAGTAAAGCGTATACATACACTACGGCCTTTTATATGTAGCAATTCAGAGTGATTTGGTTCGTACTTTAACGCCCAATAAGAGAGCTCACAATACAGACACACAGTAAAGCGTATACATACACTATGGCCTTTTATATGTAGCAATTCAAAGTGATTTGGTTCATACTTTAACGCCCAATAAGAGAGCTCACAATACAGACACACAGTAAAGCGTATACATACACTATGGCCTTTTATATGTAGCAATTCAAAGTGATTTGGTTCATACTTTAACGCCCAATAAGAGAGCTCACAATACAGACACACAGTAAAACGTATACATACACTATGGCCTTTTATATGTAGCAATTCAAAGTGATTTGGTTCATACTTTAACGGCCAATAAGAGAGCTCACAATACAGACACACAGTAAAGCGTATACATACACTATGGCCTTTTATATGTAGTAATTCAAAGTGATTTGGTTCGTAGCCACCGAACCCCTCAATTGATCTCCGTCTGTGTACATTCAGCGTCTACCGAGTTAAAAACAAAAGCGCGTCTGTATAAAACGAACGCATTAGTCAGAGACGAAAATATCGCAGTAGATCGCGGATAGTGTGGTCGCGATCGCCACTAGTGAATAGTGTATAAATACAATGTTAATTTGTTTGTTCAGTCAGGTAGGGCTGGTTATCCTATAACTGGGTCAACTGTGCCCAAGTTATCGACCGCTCTCCAGCCTACCGCACTACGCATCTCTGTTCCGCCCCAATATGACCGGGATTAAAATATAATACAATGCAAGACTCACCGGTGAATGACGCCGATTTAGCGATGCTCGATCTGAAATCAACATTTAACGAGTCAGTATGTACGTATGCATAACAAAGGTCGTCGGTTGTATTGTGAACGAATTGCAAAACTACGTGACATAAAAAGAGGTGAACGGAAGTCGAATGAATATAACTTGTCTATAGAACCTGTCTTTGGTTGAACTTCAAATAAAATAAAAGGCAAATATGGAATTCCAACACGATCATTAAAAAACATACTAACAGGGGCCTAATATAATTTATTAAGACAGTTTGTGAATCTTCAGTTATTATAATGAGTGAATATATGATGTCATCATAGAATAACAAAAACAAAATACATTTTCAAGGCCAAGTTCAAATGAATAACAACAACAAGAGCGACAACATAATGTTGTCATGACGCCTAAGGTCGCTGACCGTATTTGCATCAACAACAACTAATTGTAAACACTATGTTGTCATAATGTCTCAGGTTGCTGACCGTGTGTGGCGTTTGAGGTTATGTTCTTGTTTACGTACTATTGTTTTTTCATAAATTCTATGACGTATGCTTATAATAATACAAATTCAAATCAGGCGGTCAATCACCCAATAAGTAAAAACGTAAGATTCTCAAACTAGCCGACTTGGACCATTAATGAGGGTGTGGTCGTGTTACATTTAATGTGCCATTCCTTACATTTTATTATTTTAATTTGAATAAAAGATATGTTGTATACATCGTATCATGCTGCAGTACCACTAGAGCATTACGGTAGATCCCAAGTCGCAGTGATCATAATGGAGCACTCATCAGTTAATAACAATATTCATAAAATGGAACAATTATTTACAATAAATATTGGGACGTATGTAATATTGTGTAATAAGAGTGTGTTACACTGTTTACATCACACAGACGTGCCGACGTTTTTATATTAATTATTGAAAAAATAAACTAGCACACAGTGTGGACTTAAACCAGAGATGCGCCAAGGTCAAACGATTATTATATAATATATATAATACACTATAGTGTGCTATTCTAATTTCTTATTAATGCACTCATATGAAGAAATTCGACGTTATACTATACTGTATTTATATCGCTTCCTACAAATATACAGAAAAGAGATACAATATTCGTTTGACTTTGGCACATCTTTGGAGGTAGTGTATTGCAAAATTAATTAAAATTATACAATTTGTATTATTATTAGATTAAATAAATATGATTACCACTAACAGGTAAGCCAAATTGAGAATTTATTATTTAAAATATGACATAAAATAAATAATATTTTTCTAGATTGAAAACAAACCCAGTGCATAGTTTAAATAATGGTCACCCTGGAGCGATTATGCCCTTTACACTTGTAAATATCACGTATAGTATAAGCGAGCAAAACGAAGTTAAAATATTTGTTTTATAACAGATTCTCTATAAATAAGGGGCTGGGTGGAATAAGTCATGGGTTCAAATCCCACTCATGTCCAAAAATATTTAAATTGATTACGACTGGGATATCGGGAATAATATTAATAAAATTCCGATCGATCGTTTCGATGCAAGTTTACTCTGATTTCCTGTATTGTAAGGTAAATAGTGATTATTAAGTCGGTGACCTGTGTAACTAGTAATAGTTAAGATCACCGACAGACAATTAATTAATACGTTATTGTATTTTAAAAAAAGCCCACTGAACCTGAGATGTACTAAAGTCGAACGAATATTATTATATTATACTTATCTCTTCCTAAAGAGTGTAATGAAGCGATATAATATATATATATATATATATATATATATATATATATATATATATATATATATATATATATAATATATATATATATATATACATATATATATATATATATATATATATATATAATAATATATATATATATATATATATATACTCAATAATATATATATATATATATATATATATATATATATATATATATAAATAAAAATATAAAATTAATTTCATTAAGAAACAACTTGTATAATATACATATAATATTGGGCCGCGGCCAAGTTTTCAGTATTTTTGAAACGCCACGCCTAAATGTGCAAATTACACGCGGACCAATCAAATCAATTAACAATAGTAATGTATCGAAATATAGGAAAAGAATGCACGTGTATAGAATAAAGATGGTATACTGAAAATAACACCGACTTGGACACTTGCCAACGACCTTCCTCCTGTTGCCTCCAGCACTCGTACTCCTT
>JAGTTH010001103.1:0-17020 GCA_022606485.1 Agraylea sexmaculata
GCATAATGACAGAACTAGGCAGAGTAATTTTAATATGAGCTTCTATGATATACGACTCTTGGGTCCGATTAAAAACTATTTTAAAGGGTTGACTAGATTAACATATTTATAAAATACAATTCAATGAATATATAGGACAAAAAAACTTCAGGATAATTGCTTTAATAGCTACTGAAAGTGGTTGCAGTGGTCACGTAGACGCGATTTGGTTGAGTTCATGGGCGAACGTATTGCATAAAGGACCTATATTTATATTTAATACTCGATTGCAACATCTTCAAAATAAATACTGGATTATAATAAATAGGTCTAAAATATAAGAATTAATTTCACTTCTAATTGTGTGATTAAATTTACCCTCAATCAGTATATTTTAGATTTTTTTAAATTATGTAATACAATTTAAATAACCGCATTGAAACTTATTCTTCTACTGGCTATATATGATTTAGTTATAAATAAATGAATGTTTATTAAAATATTAAATTCCTACCTTGTTTCATGGACATGTAGAGTAAATATCACACTTTCTCAGATGCGAGATTACCTAGTAAGGCCGTGATTGGTCACGTCCATAGGTGTGCCGAATTGGACTAAAATTAAATTACTCTATATGTGAATAAATGCCGACCGCACTTCTATATAGTTGCATTCCATATTTCCATATAAGTGCACCCCTTTCAGGAGATAATGTGTGAGGGAGGTTATTTATAAGATATTTTTAATCACAGCCGTTTGCGGTAAAACAGTACGCGTCTGCGCTTGTTTGAATCTACCTATTAATGAGACAAGGTATAATTATTTAATTATTTTTATGTATATAAGCCCAGAGAGGTTTTTTCTACACAACAACGTGTTAATTCATTGTCTGTCGATGATTTAAACTATTACTAGTAGTGAGTAATAAGTAGTTACGTTATAATTCAGCAAATCAGAGTAAACCTGGATCAAAACAATCGATCGGGTTTTTATTAATATTATTATTCCTGATCGCCCAGTCGTAATAAGCCAATAAATTTTTTTTGACGCTGTTTGCTATTACATTGATTATTATAAGAAAAACAAAGTCCGCCAAAAATTAGCACTTATTTTTATGAAATGTGGCCCCAAAAAAAGTAACAAAATGCCATTTAACTTGAAACACCTCATTCTTTGCTTTTTTGTTGAGTTTTCTTTAAGTATTTCAATAAAGAGAGACCAAATATTGTTGAAAAGAGCCAAATGTGGCTTTTAATATAGCATTTTTTCCAAAATCGGCATAAAGGTAGCAAAATGGCATTTGGCGGACTCTGGTTATGATTAGTGACGCGAAACCAATATCTTCATTCATCACTTTTGTAATAACTATTTTTAAGCTTAATTTATGACTTTAAAAATGTTTGGTAGCATAGAATGGTGTCTCTATATTTATTTAGAAGAGATTTCGGTTTAAGGGCGTCCCGATTAACCTGTGTCCAGTGCATGAATATATTTATAGATAGTGTATTAAAGATAGGACTAGTTCTATAACGGTTGACAGGCGATGACGCACATTGCGTTCTATCGATAGTATTTAATTGATGTGTCGCAAGGTACTTTGAGCCAAGTGTCTGATGATGCACCAGAGAAACACTCCCAAGTTAACTCCTGTAGGAAGAGACACACTATTCTGGGATGTGTCCTGGGTCAACTAGTTTCAGCCACTTCGTCAAACGCATCAAAACTATACAACAACATAAACTACTCGCCAACACCTGGAAACGGTAACAATTTCATTCAATTTTTAGTACAACCACATTATCGGATTAGGCTATGAATATTTTTATAAACATGCTATTTTTTACATACCGTATCACCCCCTTTTAAGCTAGCCTTATAAGGTTCGGGAATAAAGGGAAAATTGTAGAAAACCTCTTTTACTTGGAGGACGTTAAATAAGTTGTATCATACAAAGTGATCCATAATAAATATATCGATGGGTTGGTGGACACTTTTTGTTCGTTACCTTTATTCAAAATTGAGTTAATGATTCAGATCAATTGGAAATATATTATTTGTACCTAACAAAAAGACAAAAGAATCAAATAAAAGTGATCTTAATGTAATCTTGTTATAAAAACATATTGAAAGGTGTATTTTCATCGGTGGTTCTCCGCGACATGTGTTATTTTACAAATATTTTTAATCATGAAGTTAATTTAACCGATAACATAAGATTAAGATAAGATAAGATTTTTTATTATGATTTTGCTTCAATTGTGCGTAAATTTATATTATGTATAGTATAACTTTAAGTAAATATCCACTAACCCATTCAAATAATATCGTTTCAATTAGTATTAATTTTCTATTTAATTAAACTTCATCGATAAATTAATATATATTTCAAACAAAGACAAAGAGACAAAGTATGGGGGGCAAATCTTTTTTATCAATTACCAGCTCAGTGGATAAGAAAGGTGGCTGAAAATACTGTGGTCATGGGTTCAAATTCCGCTCAAATTATTTGATCGGTTACTATGACTGGCGGATCTGGAATAATATTAATTAAATACCGATCGATCGTCTTGATCCAGGTTTACTCTAATTTTCCGGATTGAAATACTGAAGAATTATTAAATCGGGAAGAGATGATTTGTAGGTGACCTGTATAACTAGTAATTAGTTAAGTTCACCAACAGAAAATTTTGTAAAAACTCCCTCGGGGCGTTTTATTTGTTAAAAACATAAAGGTCCTCATTGACACGTGCCCGCCTATGTCTTTGTTGTTTTAACATAGATAGATAATATTTATGGCAAATTATCCTGTCTTTTATTATATTTGGCAATGGACACAGATATAATGTGGAAATATTGAAAGTGATATGGATCTCAGGTACACGTGCATAATTATGATGATGTATTAATTGTAGGCGCTTTTTGGCGTGACCGTGTGACCGAGCTGATTTACACCAAGCATTTTATTTATATATTGAAAGTTGGCTGAGAAACCACACTATGTCTCATCTCAGCTCCGGATTAGTTAGTTACAATATACTACAGCTAAACACTTTCACGACACACTCTAAATAAACGGTCATAGTGCGAAACTGTGCTTCCGACATGCCTCCCTTTTCATCATCTAACAACGCCTTGATCTCAGACACCAAGACCCATTTGACTTATTTTGAAATAGATGAAACTCACTCACTGTAAACTGACCGAAATATCATGATAGCTTATAGGAAATTTAAATAATTCATTAAAAATAAAATAAAATTACCTGTCATAGCGGGGAGTCAGAGTATGCTTTCTAATTTTAATAATTATCATTTAAAATATACCATATAACTTATAAGCCAATATTATTATATAAATTAAGTATATAGTGAATGTCCAATTTAATTTCAACCAACAATTTTTTATTGAGTGTATGCATACATGCATAGACATAAGCAAGATATATTTTTTCATTTTTTTACGTCCGTTCAATATGAATATGTATACCGATTATATTTATATCTTTCATATATATACAACTTATGGGAATAAATTCAATATAATTGTCTAATAACAGTGTGTTAGTGAGTCGTGCGTGTACCAATAGACTAGAGCTTGGTAGTATTGGTATACATTGTGCACGAACACACTCTAATTACACGAATACGGTCCGTAGTTTATTATGTATTTATTTAATTAACGCCCAACTGAGCTTTTACAAAACAAAATAGTTATATAGTTATATAAAAAAACATTTTTTTTAACAAAAGTAAAAAAAAGAAGAGATTAGAAATGTTAAAAAAAATCATATATATAATATAAGACTGACTTTATTATTTATATATATTATAATTTAATTTATTATGATATAAAATATTAAATTTAAAAAAAATATATATGTACAAATACCCAAAGTATAGATATGTTTTAATAACTGGAGCAAATTAGTGATTTTTTTTAAATATATACAAAAAACATTCTTCTCCAAAGAATTTTTCAAATTATACATAAATGTTGAAATTCAGTTTTCAATACAAATAATTCATGCTTTTCATATGTAAGACAAAATATGATAAACTTATAAAGTTTGATGACAGCTTCTTAAATTAGTGTTATTGAAGTACCTACCTATAATCTTTATGCACTCGTGAATTATTTTAATCTTTTTCATTCACCATTCAGTGTTTTTCAACCAAGTTACGTTGTTAAATAAGTTTTAAGTAAAAAAGAAACTGTCTGTTGTTAATTGTATGTAAATATTCTGTAAAGGGTCATGGATTTGGACCTGTTTGGTTTATATTTAGATCAGTGTAGTGCATGACGTTGGACTTTTTCTATAACTAAACTTAGCACAATACTTAGAATCATCACCTGCACCTGTCCCAGCCTATCATCAAATGCATTTCATTGTTTTTAATTAGAGGTATTTATTAATATATAAATAAAATCAACAAAATATGTATATATTTTCTCCATTTGTGACTGTTAACTTAAATACTTTCAACCTTAAAATGTATTAAATTTATTTATCCCTACTATTGTATGATAGAACACATAATAAATTCTTACACATAAAATTATTTTACAAACATCATCCTCGTGTATACAGGGTGGACTTGAATTAACTGAGAATATTTCAGAGGGTGGTTGGGTATCGCAAAAATAAGTGAAAAAATATATTAAATATAATAAAAAAATCTTATGTTAACACTATAGTTTCATTGTTATATTACATAGTATCATGTCATACTGATTAGTTGTTTGGAGTTATAAAAATAATAGATATTTATTGAAATTCAAACATTTTGAATGTTTACGTAATAAATTTTTTGGGATTGCATTCCCATAAAGTAAACCAGATTGTCAGGAAAATACTAATATTGATTTATCTGGCAGCTCTATACAAAAAATGTTTATATGAGATTATATTTAAACGATAACGAAGATGTCAGTAAAAACGTAAAGTGCTTTATATTAAATTAAAAACTGATCCAAATGAATAAAAATAATAGATGGTAATTTTTTTATACAAGGTGAGAATATTTATTTATTATTAATTAAAAATAGTACTTTTGAAATCGAGTTTGGGCCACCATATTGGAATCAAGCTGTTTCTGTGAAGTACTCAGTAGTGACTGTCGCATGTGTATTGTGTCTGTTATACGTATTTAATATTTTTAATTAATAATAAATACTTTTTTAATAAATAATTTTTCTTTCGCTTATATTTACGATACCTAACCACCCCTTAAAATATTCTCAGTTAGTTTAATTCCACTCTGTATAAAAAAATGTTCCCAATATGTATATATTTACGCCATTTGTGATTTTTAACTTTACTTTTTTCGAAATTCTACAGAAATACTTTTATTTTTATTCAATCTTAAAAATTGTTACAGCTAAAATTATTTTATTAACATTATCGTCACGTATGTATCTAAAAAAATGTTGCCATACTGCAATGTAAAACCTCAAATAAGGAATTTAATTAAAATGCCTTTTATAAAATTGTATTTTTGCTAATGCATGCAACTTCCTTCTTACACAGCAAACTTCCGTTTACCACGTAGAAATAAATTAATTCAATAACTTTAATTAATTACAATTATATCTTTAAAAACCAGTTTTTTAATAATATATTCAATGCAGTGTGAATATAATTCAAAACATGATTGGGGTGTGTTATTGGTGCAATAGTGGTGCAGTAACACCATTGTTTTGTATGGCAGGTCACGCCATGGCTTCAATTAAACCACCCCCATCACCCGAACACACTTTAAACACACCACTCAAGTCCTCCAGGTTGGCTTCTTACATATACAACAAGTGTTTAGAATATAATTTGATGCGGGTGCGGTGTTTTGGATCAATGAAAAGGCAATTTTAGCAAGCTATGTGTGCATGTGCATGAAGAACTCCTGAAAGGTATCGACTGCAGTTCAACGTAGTTTGCGTGACCCACTTGTCGGACGATTTCAACGAGGCCAGGTCAAAGAACTCCATTTCTATCATTATTATTTTAAAAAATCGCTCGATAATGTATTCATTAGAAGCCATCATTATAACCGAGACACGTGCATTGTACATGTATCATCAAACTACACTGTAAATATACGAAGCAATATAAACCCTTCATTTTTTACATAATATTTTATTAGACAATTTAATTTTATGTTACAATAACACCATATTATTAGTGTTTTTCGGATCCCATCATTCGTCTATATTATAGACGAATGATGGGATGGGATTATTAGATGTATGTTATAGACTCTATAACATACGTCTAATAATAATAAAAAAATAATAGGACTATATCAAGATTAACATCATTTTCGTGATAGACAATATACATTTGTGTCAAATGAGTATATTTTTTTTTAAATCAAGGACTCATTTCAATTGCATATTAAATAGGGGAATTGCGCATATACAGGGTGGATTTGAACGAACTGGGAATACTTTAGGGGGTTGTAGGATATCGCAAGAATAGATGAAAAAAAATATTATTAATAATTTAAATATTAAGTGCTTTTGGAATCGAGTTTGTATTAAATACATTATTAATATTTTTAAATTTTTAATGAATGTATTGCATATTTTTTTCGTGTAATTTATAACACCACCCCATTTAAATATTCTTAGTTAGTTCAAGTCTAACTTGTATAATAATATTTATTATATGTTATTAATAATAGTTTTTATTTATACTTAGTTAGCTAGTTTCTACAAATATCGTCTGAAAAGGGGAAAATTTTCAATTTATATTTCATTTAATTAATTAAATTATATTATATAGTCGATAGAGTTCAAACGTTTCCTGAACTGGTCCTCATAACATGAATATTCAATATGCTTCGCTGCACTTTTACAAAAATGAATATTTTTACATAATTAATTAATCTGCAAATTTTGTATCAAAATAGGCTCTTTTCCATATATATACATATATAAAAATCGATGTTATTTATTTAATTATTATTTTCCACCAA
This sequence comes from Agraylea sexmaculata, assembly GCA_022606485.1. Taxonomy (NCBI): domain Eukaryota; kingdom Metazoa; phylum Arthropoda; class Insecta; order Trichoptera; family Hydroptilidae; genus Agraylea; species Agraylea sexmaculata. The sequence continues at coordinate 6,951 of JAGTTH010001103.1, forward strand.
TTCAATGTACAAAAAATAATACAATGTGATTTATTTAAAATTTAAAATAGACACTCAATGATTAGATGATAATTCATAAATCACAGTTATTTAATAGATTTTAAATATTTAGCTTCAATTTGTTTCTTGTAATAATAGTGAAATGAACGTGACGAAGGTAGTGGAAGATGAGTCATTGTCCGATGGAGTTCCCCTTGACGTGACGTGACGTGAGGCGCCATGCAAAATCGACCCACCCTCTTTGCAACCCTATTTATTACAACTTGTCTGGAAAAACGCATTCAAATAATTATCTTAGTTATTCTAATCTTATTTGAATACTGTTTTTATCTAAAACAGAAAAATGCACTATTATATAAAAATAAGGATTCGTTGATAATGAATTAATTATAATGGCTTATTTATACTGAATGATTATGTTAGTATACTGAGGCTGAAATTATGTGCGTGGTGATTTTCCAGATTTTACTGTAAAACTCCGGTATTATAGTGGTTATAGATATTATAGATATATGTAGGTATTAGTTAGAATATGTACATAAATATGTCTTTAATCTAACTTCAAATATTTTAAAGGGAATCATGTAATACTTAACACGATCACAAAAAATTAAAACGGGCTAAATTATTTTTCTTAGAAAATATAGAATATAAAAAAAATATTTCAGGTCTTCTAGGCAAATTATGTGAAAAGTATTGCCATACGATACTTACTTATTTGATAATAAGTGAAGATTCTTTAACTGGCATAATAATTTATTTTATTATTACTTTTTATTTTATAAAGATATTTTAAATTTTTTTTAATCCTGTTGGCGTAACATTAAAGCCTTTAAAATATTTGAATTTTTTTATATTAATATTATCCAAATAAAATCAGTGCTCTCTCCCCTAGATTATATATATATATATATATATATATATATATATATACTATATATATATACTATATATATATATATATATATATATATATATTTAATTATAAAAGGAAAGCATGAACCATCATCGCCTTGCCATTACAGGAAAAACCTAATGCGGTTCGACAATGATGGACATTTGTCAGTATTATATGAATAAACATTATAAATCCAATTGTATTTCTTTAGTCAATTAATTAGTAATCCTCTCAATATAAATCAATTCAACAGATCTCGGTGCTTATGGCAAATTTCATTGGGTAAGAATTTTTCGGACTAAAATACATAAAAGTAATTCCGCCTTTGTCTTTTGGAGGTCATAAACGATCGTGTAAAATAATTTCAGCTGCATCCAATTACGCAGCAGAGTGTTTGAATTATGATAGACGACAGTAATTATGTTTGTTCAAAGGAAGTCTGCTTGAGAGAGTACCTGTCCATGTCTTATTAGATTAGACTGTTTTATATTTCTAATAAATGTGGGCAAACTTCCTAGTTGTAGTGATTTGGCTGACGATGTGGATCTTACGCGCCAATTATTATATTTCCCGACATTGAATTCGACGGCCAGTCATTGTTATACCGCGCATCTAGATCGATCTGTTTATTATAGATCGTGTGTGTTTCATCATAAAACATCACAATGGAGGAAAAAATTCACGGGTTTAAGAAATGCTTGAGTCAAGTGTCTATTATTTTAGCGAAAGCCACATCTTCGAGTGAATCGGCATGGAGGGAAGAACTTTTCAGGTGACCTATGTTACACTTACTATACGATTTCATAAGAAAATGCTTTAGTAAGATTATAAATATTAACAGGAAATTCAAATATAATAGATTATCAATAATTAAGACCACAAGATTTTTTTCCCTTTCATACATTTTATTGGATTAGTTCAAAAACTAACATTAGCGGTAGTATTTCATTACATACACGTCAGTCAGACTATGAACCCTAATCAATATTCAAACCCATGACCCTTCATTAACAAATAAACTGAACTAGACTTTTACCACAGTTTTCTTGTAGGGAAATCGTGACGCCTTACACATATTTATTATTTTCATAATTAAGGCTATTATAATTATAAAACTGTGTTGATAAGTAAATTTAACTAAATATAATTTTAGCAATCTTTCAGTACAGTTATTTCACAACGTTTTCAACCTGAAAGAAGTGAAGGAACACAAAAAATTATGTCACGAACTAAATTTAAACCCGAACTGTGCCCTGTCATTTCTTAATTTTGAATTGTAAACAGATGAGCTTTTAGAATTATTATTGTTTTTTCAATATTATTATAAGCATAACTTTTTAATAGCCCTTCACTGTCTGCTTGATGTCTGCCACAGACAGCTGATTTATTTTCATCCGGCGCTTAAACATACATCAAAATAAAATAAAATATTTATTAATTATACGTGAGATTTTTATTCATCTCGAAAATAACCATTAATCACAATTTGTCTTCCAACTTTTTTTTTATTTTGACTTAATATAACATATTTTTATATTATCTGATATTTGAGATATGTATAATTGTTACGACAGAATAAGTCTAGGGATAAATATTTCAATTTTGGTATTCTTAACTCGATAAACAGCTACAAATATAGTATAAAAGAGAACTTGGATCATTAAGCTGTTCGTTAAAAAAATATTGATAATGATAACTTAGTCGAAAGTATATTCATTTTTAATATTTAATTTAATGTTAACGATCATTATTTATCAAATATTTATAATGATTTGCCAAAGGTTTCGTATGACTTTATCCCTCGTATTGTTTATCAGTCACTTTTGGATCTTTTTATAAACATCACACCGCCTTTTCCTTAATATCGTGAATTGCGCCCTTCTTCTTGTTGCCCTTGAGTGTCGGATTATCGAAGGTTTAGAATTTAAGAGACTACAATGTTGATGGTGGCCACAGCCCGCGTGTGTTAGTGTAAATGTATAGGGATTAGATATACGTATATTAGTACGAAATAATATTTTATCTTAATTTAAGCCTAATAATGATTAAAGAATAACGAATAATGAACTAACATATTGAAATTAATTAAAAAACATTATGAAAAAAGTTGAAAACGTAATATACTCTTTGTAGGAACGGTCGATATGAAGGAAATGTTGCATGACACTTCTATAGATATTATATGTAAGTTCATTGGGTATTATTATCATGTGGTTGTCTATGTTGTATTAATTTGTATCAATGTAAAAATTCTAGTTCATAATAATATCCATGGTAGAGACCATTATTGTTCTTTAATGAAAGAAAATGCTTATATATGAAAAAATATGTACTTTACAATAAGTGTGTCAGATGAAATTATACTATTTGTTTTTAATTGAAACAAATTTTAGTAAAAATATTTATTTTTATAGTAATGCCAGTACGATTATAAAACAATCTAAAGGGGCCTAAGATTTTTTTCGTACGAAAAAAATAATTTAATAATAATAAAATAATTTATTATTACAGCTCGAGAATCTTCGGTTTTATTAATATACTTACAATAAACAAGTATTAGCTCACTTTATGATATCATTGCATTGATTCAAGTTCAAATTCGAATTTGTTGTTGTTTACTTACAATGTGCGTTTTTGGTTGAAATTTTGCTGTACCGTACTTTGTTTACATATTCAAATCAAGCGGTCAATCACCCAATAAGTAAATACGCAAGATTCTCAAACTTTTAAAAAAAATAATTGAAAATTGTAATGTTTAACTAGCCGACTTGGACCATTAATGAAGGTGTGGTTGTGTTACATTTAATATTCCACTCATTAGATTGAATTGTTTTAAATTCAATAAAAGACATCCTCTTCCTCTGTTTTTTTTGAACGGGACAAAAAGAGAGTAATTGAATGTTCGTCTGCGGCGGCACATCTTTGGTTGAGACTAATCATTTGTAATTTAATATTTCCAGATACAGACAGGCGAGATATGCGTCCAGAAGAGCTAGAAAAAGGGTTGTTTTCAAACATGGCGACTGTAACGTGGTTCAGGGAAACGTGGCCAAGAGACGAAAACGATATCTTCAGGATCTGTTCACCACTCTGGTGGACGCTCAATGGAGATGGACATTGCTTGTGTTCGCCATGAGTTTCATATTATCATGGTTAGGTTTCGCCTTCGTATGGTGGCTCATAGCCTACGCTCATGGGGATACGGAAGCAGACCCTATAGTCCAACCCTGTGTTAACGGGGTGAACAATTTTGCGAATAGCTTCCTGTTCAGTGTTGAAACTCAACACACCATTGGATATGGGGGAAGGATGACCACCGAAGAATGTCCTGAAGCTATATTCGTCATGTGTTTGCAGAGTATTGTGGGTGTTTTCATTCAGGCGTTCATGGTGAGTGATTGCTTTATAATAACTGATATGTGTTATTTACATAGCTCGGATAAGTGGGTGCACTGAAGTACCATGGAGCATTGGACACTGCATTTTTTATTCTATTTAAATTCTCGGATATTGACATTCAGATTAATTATATTGTTTTTTTGAATTCTCTGATATTTGTACATTAATTATCATACACATTTTTTTATATTCATGGGAGATATTAAAAAGTTTAATATGTCCGAATACTGGGTGGATGGATATTAATTTTATTTTATTAATATTATATTATTAGATTGCTCTGTCAATATTATAATATCGGACAATTTAAGTAGAAAGATATAGTTTATCAATTTAATAAAAATATAATCCGCGCAGTGTCCAGTGCACTGCACCCACTTATCTGAGCTCTGGTTATTTAATTGAAATGGAACTGTTTATCGATTTATTTTTGTTATTGTGATATGTGTCGCTAAATGTACTATTGGATCAAAATTTAAAAAAATGTAGTAGAATGTTCCAACTTGGTAGTATCCACAGTAACTTAATTATTTATTTTTTAAGTTCTAAAAGCTTGAAAAGTTTTGGTTTATTATTTATTTTGATAATGGTTAAAATAGGTAAATTTTAAAGATTTTATTTAACCTACTTGATATTTTTTGTTGTAAACAGTAAAACCTCGTTTTTATGTTTTTGTAGGGGTCGGTAAAAAAACGTAAATTAAGGGGTTTGAACTTTCTTTCCATACACATTCTCATAGTGGATAGATACCTGCTATTATATTTTTAGAATGGCAGTGTACTTTAAAATAATTTATAATAATAATTTACTGAAAAAATATACTTCATAGTTATAGAATAATAATTTCTGGCGAAAAATAATCAAATTCAAGGTTTCTACCATGTCAAAATCATTATACAAAAAAAAATGTAAAAAATCAAGGAAAAGGAGCATTTGTGTGGATGAGTCTCTTAAGTCTTTACGGAACTGAGCCACATATTCAATCTGGTAACACTGCCTGTCACGTGTCACTCGGCTTAATTATTATTTATAAAATATAACAATTTACGATTAAATACCTTCTATTGACAGAGACATGAAATGTGTTATGGATAATGGATGAATCTACATTAGTTGCCGGTCAAATAGGACTATTTTACTATTTCGAAAAAGTCCCACTTAACAGGTTAATTAATGATTGAAAATCAAAACTGTTTGACGTTTCATACATGCAATATGTGGCTCAGTTCCATAAGACTTAAGAGCAATTTTTTTTTGCACTTACGATATTATACGCTGGAACAGGCGATATGTGATTTAAATAATATTTTTTTAAATATAAGTAATTAAGAGTCTTGACTGTTTCACTATAAGTACATTTACTCTAATCTTAAGTCAAGAGTTTTAATGGTAAATGAATGGGCAGCTACCGTGTGTATTACCTGACTGTTAAAACAATATAATGGCACAATACAAACACAGGTGGGCATAGTGTTCGCGAAGCTGTCTCGCCCCAAGAAAAGGGCACAAACCCTGTTATTCTCCCAATCAGCAGTGATCTGCCAGAGGGATGGTGACTTCGTGCTCATGTTCAGGGTTGGTGACATGAGGAAGTCGCACATCATCGAGGCTCATGTCAGAGCACAGTTCATCAAGTCGAAGGTATTCAATCAGAACAGGGAGCCGAAGTTTGGAAGTAGATCCTGATCCTCTTGTGCCTGCTATTATTTATTTTGTTCTTTTACCTAGTAATTGTAAGCATTCTTGCATTATGCGTCTCTTGTAATCTTTATATTCACCGCACAAACACATTTTGATCGCACAATCTCCCCCACACATTCCAATAATATGTATTATAAATAATTTGCTATTAAATATATATTATTTTATACGGCATTAACCGTCTATTGAATACTACAAAAAACTCTTATGTAGGGATTCTTGGGCCGCGCGCAACCACTCTATTTTTTTAACATTTCTGTCAATTAAAATAACAAAAAATACGTAATATATTTTTTTTAATAGCAAAATGAAAAGAAAAGCAAAACATTAATTACACATTAATGTTTTAAATTTGTTTGTACGCACTTTATACATAGTTACGTTTGGTTGCAAAAAGCCCATAAATCCATTTGACGGTTAAAACCACCGGACCGGTTATAAAATATGTATTCCTTTACACTATTTGACTATATTTTTTTCCTGAAAATTGACGTCACGTAATTTTTATATATTTTTTTGCTTCGAAACGAACGACAACCGATAAGAATATTTTTTGATAAAAATAATGAAATAGAAAACGACGTGTTTTTTTTTCTATTTTACGGCATTTAGGACCGTATTCAACAATATAGGATAGTGAAAATGTGTGAATGCGGTGCGTATGCGTCTATTTGTACACACACCATCTAGCACGACTCACTAACACACTATTATACTGAATACGGCCCTTTAACACTTAAAGGTTTTACTAGTGACTGTCGGATTTGTAATCCAGGAAAACGCAGAACACTATACTTACAATATTTAAAGTAATTTTTGTTGAAACGATATGATAAGAATTTTCCTTAAGTAATATACAGGCCTTGAATTCATATGACCAAATATATCCCAGACATAATATATAAAATGTATTTTTTTAAATTATTAATATTGATTAAAAATATTAAAAGTGCTTTTGGAATCAAGTTTGGGCCACCATTTTGGAATCAGCTGAATCGTGTTTGTAAAATTCGTAATTATTATTTTTATACTCTAAATTTAATTTTTTTTATTATATTTGTGATACCCTACTACCCCATAAAATATTTTCAATTAATTCAAGTCCACCCTGTATATGTGTCATTAAAAAAGAGACACAGATTAAATGTTCACGTAAAATAAAATCATGCTTGTTTTCAACATTTGGAAAAGCGATAGATATATACAAGTTTAGTAAAGACTGTTCTATAATGGTTTGACCCTTTAAGGAATTATAAGTGTAATGAGAGTTTGTTAGTGAGTCGTGCTAGAGCTTGTAGGCATTGGTGTATACCAGCTCTATTCGTATACGCACTGCACGCACACACTCTCATTACACTGTTATATTGAATACGGCCGTTTGATTCGAAACCGTCTTAAAATGCGATATATGTATTTGTGTTCGGTGATATGGAAGATGAAGAGTACGTCCATTGCAAAATTGCTTTAGAGGGCTTTTGTGTGTGTGTCCTGAGGTGCTAATAGTTGGGGATGTGCTCAATATCCACAGGTGGGTCTAATATTCGCCAAGCTGGCCAGGGCCAAGAAGCGAACCACGACACTCCTTTTCAGCAGGAATGCATGTGTTTGCCTCAGGGATGGCCAGTTCTGTCTGCTGTTCCGTGTTGGCGATATCCGCAAGTCGCACATCCTGGAAGCGCACGTGCGAGCGCAGGTCATTAGGAAGAAGGTACACCATGCATACATCATAGCTTCAAATAATTATTAAAAAAATCATCGACAAGTGTAACAAACACTACGATATAGAGATAATCTAAACAGTTCATTATTTACACAAAAACAAATAAAAAATATATAATTTATCTCTTTGACCGTTGTCTGTATACGACAGATACTTGGATAGGTTCCATTTTTTGATAAAACGCGTGTCACATGAATTAAAAATATAATCTTAAAATATCTAAAATGTGGAGACGTCCCCAATAATCAAATGAGACGATTAGAAGCCAAGAGATTCGAATAAATCGCATATATATTTTAGTGTGATTAAAAACTATTATTAAAATATCGACGATCCCCGCTAAAGTAATGGAACGTACACCATAAATACAATAGTAGTATTACTTAGCTACACTTATGATCGGTTTTTAGCTAGTTAGTGCCTCGTCTGAGCCTCGGGCGAGGCACTTATTAAAAAACCTATCAAAAGTACAGCAGCAACTCTATTACCGTCTTTATGGTGTACGTTTACGGCGACGCACGCCTAGGAATCCCAAGCTTAAGAGTACAATAAGTCTAAAAACGTAATTTTACACTACGGCCAACAAAAACGTTTTTTTTTATGTTTTTATTTTTCATCTCTTTATTCAGATGTTATATCGTTTCACTGTTTTTTGAATAGCGTGCCTCATTATGTTAAGAACATAAGAATATTTTTTAAATAGGTAATAATGCAATACTTCAAAGTGGGGTGCTAAAATATGTTAATGGTAATGCGATTATAATATTATTATATTGATTGCCTTTAGTTTTCATTCAAACATAGTCAATTTTTCTACATTACAAACTGGGGAGACCTTTAGGCCAAACAAGCGATGTAAAAATAAAATAAATTAAAATGTTATCCAAGGATGATAAAAGCTGAATGTATATATGTATATTTTATTATTCTGATTTCATCTGCATTGCTGAAGCATAGATTGTTTAACCATGGAGGTTGTGAGGAGAATATTAGACCCACTTGGTGATGCTTGGTTTGGCTTGTTTATAATCATTTAACCACCATTGGATAGTTTATAATGCATTAACAAAAAAAAATCAATTTAATTATCTTTAGTTTTGTTCTCACAGTAGTTTCTCTATCACATCACTCAACCCTTGCTTTACTTTGTATTAATTGTGATTTTTTTCCAAATATGATTGGTGTTTAATTTTGTTGCGTTTTGTTCAGGTAACACGCGAAGGAGAGCTTCTTCCTTTTTATCAGCAAGAGTTGAAAGTTGGAGCTGATGGAGAAGAAGATAGACTGATGTTTATTTGGCCGACGACTATAGTTCACAAGATCAATGAAAGTTCTCCTTTGTATAGTTTGTCGGCGTCGGATATGTTAAGGGAACGATTCGAAATAGTTGTGATGTTAGGTAATTTATAAATAATATATCGATGGGTTAATGGACACTTGTTGTACGTCATCTTTTTTCTGAAAAAAATATACTCGTCCCAAAAGATCCATTAAAAAGTTACATCCAATGAACTTATATGTATCTATAGAAGTGTCATGCGTATTGTTTTCATACACCGGAACATGGCTGATATTACAATATGCGCATATTATACACATACGCAACCTACAAAAAAAATCTTATAAAAACAAATTGTTTATGAAATACCATAAAAATGCACTTTTCTACTGATATTGTAAAAATTATATTAATATCTATAGATTATGTTCATATACGAGAACGTGGTCATCACTACTACATGCACATATTATACATATACTTCACACATAAGCGGGCTGTGGTCAATTGCAACATTTTTGTCCCTATAATCCGACACTCGAGAGCAACAAGATGTTTCTTACAAGAACATCCGCAATGATCATGTAAATTGTATACAAAGTAACATATTATTTGTCGTTGAATATATGAAGCAACTTTTAATGACGCACTTTACCATATTATGTGAAAGACGGTGTAATGTTATTAGAACTAACGGCAAGTGACAGATTAACAGTATGAGCGGTAAAATAGCGTCTAAACAAACTTTGGTGAAAAAATCATCTTTGTCTTGCACGTTTTTGACGTATTTTAAAGTAATATTGGCACCTCTGTAAGCTCATTGGTTACATCCAATTTAATATTGTAACATTTTACGATAGACTTACAACAAGTATCCATTTCCTCATATTTGGTTAAATATATTTATTTATTTTGGAAAAATATTTTAGAGGGAGTGATCGAATCTACTGGGATGACCACCCAAGCAAGAAGTAGTTATCTTCCATCAGAAATATTTTGGGGACACAGGTTTCAACCGATAGTAGCTTTCAAAAAGGAGACTGGTGAATACGAGGTGAACAATATTAACCTTT
>JAGTTH010001107.1:0-12756 GCA_022606485.1 Agraylea sexmaculata
ACGGTGAGAGGAGGCGGGGTAGATTAGATAAGGGATGGTTTATTTATGGTGGTTTTTTTCGGCGAAGAAAGTCACTGGATCTATAGAATTTTTGGCCTAATTTAGAGCTAAGAAGCATGATTAAAAACACAAAAAAAAACATATATAATTTAAAAAGAAGATGATAGAGATCAAAATACTTAATAAAGGTGATTCGCTAGTACATATGTATCATATATATATATATATATATATATATATATATATATATATATATATATATATATATATATATATATATATATATATATATATATATATATAAAAGAAAAGAATAATAAAGAAGATGATGAGATCAATACTTAATCAAATTTGATTCGCTAGTACACACACAACACACACATATATATATATATATATATATATATATATATATATATATATATATATATATATATGATACATATGTACTAGCGAATCATTTATTAAGTATTTCGATCTCTATCATCTTCTTTATTATTATATAAAAAAGGAGTAATTTCTTTCAAATTATAATAATTTAATATTTATATAAATTCCTCAATTGAACATATCCTCATAGATACCGCCGATATATTAGCAGGCCATACAATTGGATGTATAATATAAAGTAGACGAGTCTGAGTGAGAAAATAATTAGTGTTGCCTCCGTTATACTCATCTGATTGGTCTGCCATCTTAATATTTAAACAACCATTTGTATTATCATGCATATGTAAAATTTAGTGACATAATTTTAAATTTATTGATTTTATTTGAGGGAATGTTTATTTTGATGAAATCCAGATGTTCTGTTATTTTTCTTACATCAATCGTGAATTTCTCAGTATTTGGAGAAAAATATTATAATAATATAATGTGACATACTAAATATTAATATCTACGCTTTCAATTGGTATTCGATATGGTTTTAACCATAAAAGTAATAAAACGGTACGTGTTCTCTCTATGTGAAAGTATTATGTACTTTTAAGTCCATCCATGTTAAATAGTCGTAAATATCACATTATGATAAAATTCGTTTAGAGTTAATTAAAGATTTTTTAATGCCACCCTCCGTTCATATAATATTTTCCCCAATTAAAAACGATGTTTGTTTAGACACATGGGAGATTATTATCTCTTCTATATTTATTATCATAATTCCAGCCCCACACAATGGTATTGAATCTGTTTGTGTACACTAAAATATATAATAAGAGCAATTGGATGTGATGGTACAGTGATATTGGAATTTGATTAGTAAATGATGAAGATCGAGTTGTGCTTTTGACATATGAATTATATTATGAGTGTACGATACTAATATAATATGTCTACCTATTATATACAATATTTATTATTTTATTAAAAACTTATAGTTCGATACCGAATATTCATCTTTAAATGTTATTCATATATAATTTTGCCATTTTTTAAAATATAAAGTATATACTTGTAGGTATTTTTTAAAGCATTTACTAAGAGCTTAAAATGTATCCGGAAAATCACGATATTTTTCATTAGCATAAATATTTTTTTTAGATAAATTACTAATAATTAATTTTGTTAATGAATTACTCTTAATATAATTAAAAGATCTAAGTCATGAATTTTTCTTCGAAAAATAAATATATTCCAATAAAACAATGAGAACAGGAGAAAGTCTATAGAAATAAAAAATATGTATATTTGTTAAAAAAATGGGGGATTTTTAGTACATAATGATAATATTTTTAAAGAGCAGAAAAATAAAACTTTAATTTTTTTTTTTAGATATTTTGGATCTATCTTGTACTTCATTGGAAATGCTATTTTTGATAATAACTGTGACTGCTTTCATGGAAATAATGAATATAATTATTATTATGATTTATTGTAAAATAAGAAAATTCATATCAGAGGAATGTAATAATGCTTAAGTTAGGTATTTGTATAATAATTACACTTAATGATTATTGTCGACGTCTTGTTGGAATTTAGAGGTCTACGCGTTTTCAACTAGTAACGTGTAAATTTATTTGATGAGGATAACTACATGTTGGTAGTCGAAAATATATATGTACTCAGATATTTCAAAATAAAATATTGTGGAAGTTACATCAAATAAATTTCATTAATTATGGAATTCCACCCAGATGTTAACAATATTAATGTGTTAGTAATATTATAAGTATTTTGAATAAAGCTTACCTTCAAGTTCATATATTTCCGAGTTAGAGCAGCTAGAGTTGTGGTTGTCTGAAGAAGGTTTCTGATCCGCAGTGGTTTTGTGATGACCACTTCCAATCTTGAATGTTTTCCACAGCTTCATTGTAAAACGGCCCTGTTACGGAACATCCGTTGTGCCAAAATAACATCTTCACATCCCTTCTCCGCTTTCCTGTACGCAAAAACACACATTCATATATTATTACGGTGGTGAATCTATCAAAAAATGGAGTAAAGCAAAGTGAGTGTGTCCCCTACATCAAAGCAAAGCAAGGCACATGTGTCGCCAGAATGACTCAGTCGTTCAGTGACTCACGCGGATTTTGTATGAAAATCAACTACCACAAAATAAACCCCTCCGTAGATCACCAAGGCGGATAACTACACTAATTAAACTAACAACACTCCTATTGTTTTTGAATTTGTCCTCAAAAAAAAAAATCTAATATATATATATATATATATATATATATATATATATATATATATATATATATTTTTTTTATCGTGACGCCTTCCCTATTGACGGGAGTCCCTTTATAAGGGGTTGGCCAGGCCACCTTGGCCTTTACGGGAGAATATAGTAGAGATGGTTTCCCAGGCCACCACACAGCAATGAGTACTTAAGATCTAGTTTGCTAAGCTAGATCTACCAAGTGACTCCGGTGCCGTGAATCGAACCCGGGAGTCTTCACTGAATATTATTAACTAACAATATATAATATATATATATATATATATATATAGCAGTGAGTATATATATATATATATATATATATATATATATATATATATATATATATATATATATATATATATATATATATATATATATATAAATATTATATATATATATATATATATATACTCTCATCTTGCATTATCATTCAGTATATTTTTTAGTGGGTAACCAAATAATTTCTTTAATTATGGAATAGCTGAGAATATTTTTGGGGATGATAGGGTATCGCAAGAATAATAAAAAAAATATTCTCGATAAAAATAATTAAAATAAAAAATAAAAAAAATATTAATAGTGCTTATTGGAATCGCGTTTGAGCCCCTCATCTCTTAATCAGTTGTTTCTGTGAAGTACTCAGTAGTGACTGTCACGTGTGTTTTGTGTCTGTTATACGTAATAAATATTATTAATTAATAGTAAAAGTATTTAAAAAAAATCGTTTATATTTGCGATACCTTACAACCCCATAAAATATTCTCAATTATTTCAAGTCCAACCTGTATATATAAATAAAACACTTATTCATAAAAGAGAACTTATTCATAAAAACGCGATGTTGTACCTAATTGTTTTTTGTTTTTTAAGTCAAGATTTTGTAGATTTATCTAATTTATTTATTTGGTCAGAATTTTTATTGAATGGTGACCCAGAAGATTAAATTAGTGTTTTTTGACGAATAAATTAATATTAAACATACCGAATACGAAAGATTCATACTCATTACATGAAAATTTCCTTTGAATTGGTGCAAACATTAAAAAATGATGTATCATCCCAAAACTGTATTTCTGGTTTAATATTTAAATAATACACACCTGAAAGCACCTGCAATCCTTTATGCTGTACATAATGTTTTCACTTGATTATAATATAAACTTATCACTTATAGGTTAGTTATACTGATAAAGGGACACGCAATGTTTGAGTGTTTGAGAACGAATGAAGCGTCCCGGCGACTTGTGTCTCTTCCTCCCTCTCCTTCTTTACACTTTATACCACTGAACAACATGGAGGGGTTCCTGTTTGTTTATTTAGTCGTGTATTTCTTTCATTATATCTTCAGACTTCAACCACGTGAATCCTTTGTTCGCAAATCGCCGCCCTTTCCTATAAACAAAACTGCTCACTGACCATCTGGACAAACATCACGACTCACACACTTTGTATTATATACGGGACGTCAATGTAGTCTACTACAAAAAGTCACCTAAATTTTCACAATATCATGTAATCTATGTATATTTTACCGTGAATCCTTTGGTCAAAATAAATTTTCGTAAAGACGGTCAAAGAAATTATGTATGGGATATGCATTATATTGATTCACTGTTTTCATTGATGGAGTTCTTTGTTCGTCGATAAATGATAATATGCCATAATATAATAATTATTTTTATAACTAGATCATAAAATAACTCCATTTGAAGGACGTGCGCTAATAACAGCCAAAGTCCATCGGACTAAATTGTTGGGAATCTCAATTTTAAACTTTACTAATAATTTTTATAATGTTCTAATAGATTTCAACTCATTATATAGGAAATTTATATCTTTATTAAAATCTAAAATTTTATAACAGTATCAATAATGAAATAAAAGTTACATGCGTTTTTCTTAAACAACTACTGGACTTTGTTGGTTTTTAGCGAATTTTATCTTTAAATGCGTATTTTAAATGACCAAATAATTAAGTAGTTTGATCTAGGTTTGAAAAAAATTTTTTTTTTAATATATTCGGATATGATTTGAGTGTAAATATATTTTCATTGACGATACACATAAAAAATAAACAAATAAGAAACTCAATTGCCAAAACAAACCGATATTCAATTATAGTGAAAATCTGCCAGTGAAGTTATATTTTCACATTTTTAATACATAATAATACAAATTTATTGTAAATCAAATTCTTATGATGACTAGTCGTAAAGACTATAATAATTATCATTTCGTTGATACAAACAAGTTTGAGAAAATTTATTATAATAGAATTGAAGGTCCGATCATATTATACATACCTAAATACCAATTTTCATTATTTTTTAAAGATTTAATAATTTAAAGTTCTGAAAATTTACGTCTCTTTTTATTACTGATGTATATTTCCATAAACGATTGCCTAATAAAAAAAATAGACCTACTAAAAAATGATTTGTTCATTGTTTGAGTTGCTAATTAATGAATTAATTACGCCTTATAAATACTACTAATACGATGAATATAATTATTGCTGTGAAGTAAGATTTTCCATGAAAACAAGCTATTGGTAAATATGCCTGACGAATTCACAACAGGAAGAAACGTGTTTCAAATTTGTCGAAACGGTCGTAAAACATGTTTAATGAGTGTCTGAAGCCAAAAAGAAACCATATAATATTTAAAGAAATTCAGCGACTTGTGTTTCTCCACACACACACAAAGTTTCATGAATGTACAATAATTTAATGTTGAATATAAAGTTATATTGAAGTGGACAGCTTCCGTGATTCTGATCGAGGAAACGTCACTTTAGTCACGCCCACTGCACATGGCTTCAGCATCAGCTTTTACTACAATATCATATTATATGAATACTTTAAATATAAACGACATATGCACGATGAACTCTCCTTCTTATTCCATATATCATTCGAGAGATGCACGTCTTTCGGCACTACGATCCTGTATAAATCATTATTTAAAATGTGCCAGACGGTAGTTTACATTATTTTTAGAATGCCTTTGTGGTTTCATTCTTCTCCTTTCATATACGATCACGAATCCGAGTGTCGGTTGTCGACGAACTATTTTATTTAATGGTGTTATGCGTGAAGGAAGCAGTACGTGTTATATATTGGAACAAGCTCGAGTCAACTAGGGTTAAGAGAAAGATTTTGTCTTCAGTAGCAAATGCTATTTTAGGCATCTAACTAAATTTACTCCCAATGGCGACCATTCTACATATATTTAACTACAGACATGGCGCCAAATGGAAAATAATCAGTTTTTCAATACCAAATGTACATAATATGTATGTAGCCGTTGGGTGTACATTAATCAATCACAGGAAAACGTTGATTTGAATTTGTAATAGAATGGGAGGTGTAGGACTAATCTAAACTAATTGCCTTGAGGAAAATACAAATTAAATGCGTTCTTTTCTTGGATACTTAAATGTATTTTTAAAACGCATTTGGATTTGAAGAGTTAATATAGTATAGTGTAATTCTCTTGTGTATTGTTAAATAAATACCGACACTGCTGTTTCGATGTATTAAACCAAAGTCTCTAATTAGTAAACAAACCTTATATGACATGTATAGAGTAACCATTAAATTAATGAATACCAATATAACTATGCCTAGAATATTTTACAGGAGAAAGGAATAAAATCAACACTATATTTATGTTTTGAGAAAGAAGGTATTGGGCGATAGGATTTTTTTCCGGGTGTTCTTATTGGAATTTAGTTACTCTAGTTGTTTTCAATATAATCAATTATATCATTGTCAATCGATGGGCTATTTATTTAGGATTATCTATAAACAATAATAAAATCGAGCTTTATGGTAGAATTGTGTGGCGCAACAGACCAGGCCAACCTAAAAAGGAAGAAGGGCGTAACTGTAATCATACAAAAACGATTTTCTGTAAAAGCAGTATGTTTGGTTTTAAAATACTGATTATTTGTGAATCATTATTATGTATATCATAAAAGCTTACTGTTTTGGTTCATCAGTTTTTTCTTTAATAAAATATTCAACTGGGAAGTGAACAAGGTAATAATAAAATAATTTTTGAGATCCATTATTCTGAAAAAATAAGACCTACATGAAAATGTGTTAAAAAGGTTGAATTGAAATAAAAGAATGAAAATAGTTGATCATTTTTATTTTGTCACGAATATCTACGTGTTTATGTACATTGGTTTTTCACTAACCGAGTGTTTTTTTAATGATATTCATCATAGTACTTCAATGGTCACAAGAACATGAAATATAAACATCATCAATGGAAACATTTCCTTTCTTTTATCACAATTCAGTAAAAAATGTTTCAGCAAGAATCAATGAGACGTCATAAACAACATCATAGTCAATTAATTTGATTGAAATGTCTATTTCCTTCCTAATTAATATAATATGACAGAATAAGATGCATTTCTTACAAACAACATTCACAAAAATGATCTTCTCCCGTAATACGTCAACTTCAGTTCAAAGGCACAGATATCGACTGTCCACATTCACAATCTACAAATCATAAGAGAGGAATTAAAAATTGCTACTTAATGAGTGCTTCTTTGAAATAAGGTCAAGTAAAATCATAATATTTTGTTAGAGAATAGAGAAAATATTAACTATGTCAATAAAGGTTTGTATACAGTAAGAATCCAATTGCTAAGAGTAGTGTGAACACACAATCAAATGAAACACAGATAAAATGTTGAGTATCTAATTTGTTTTGTGAAAATGTTTCTTTTTTTTTCATCAACACATTAAAAATATCACATCGCCAACAAAACTCAAGGATAATCATTCCATTGAGCTGTCCGTTAACAGGATTATATTTACATACACACCGATATAACATAGAAAATTATATTGTTTACTTAATGTACGGATAGATTTTTTAATTATTGCTCATAGTTTTCTTTAGACCAACTAAAATAAATTCCTAGCGTTTTACGAAACAACTAATATTGCTAATTTACAAACAATACTTGTGACTATGAACTATGTTTTTTAAAATATGTATCGTACAAGCATGTTTTCAACAAAACGATGCCTCTCTTAAAAATTTTCACATTATTGATTATTTACATAATGTTAAATTCATAAAAATAATTATGATGGGTACAAAACAACCTAAACAGACTACACTTCAAATAAATTAAGATTATCCAAAATAAATATAATATACAAAAAAACAAATAAAATGAACAATACAATTATCGCTGTGACTAAAAATATTTATAATAAACATGAAGTTATTGAACAAATCAATAATTATGTATTTAAGATTGGTTTATTTGTGAAAATTTCATAAAGTTCGACAACTAATTTATATATTACTTTATACTAAACAATTTTAGAAACATAACTATATTTTTTTGATTTTGTACAAGCTGTATTTTGCACCCTTGATTGTTCACATTCAATAATAAATTATGTATTTAATAAATTTAGCACTAATTATAGTATTTATTTATATATATTAAGAATTTGCTTTCTTATTATTGCTGTGAGAATTTAATTTTCAGTTAAAAGTGTATATAGTTCAATTGTCTTAACTACAGTTCTTTTCAATGTACAAAACCCTTAGTAAATATGCTCAGTATACAAAGTAGGTGCTATTCTATATAAATGGCGCTTTATGCATTTTTTACATAGTAAAGTGTAACAAGTTGTAATAATAATAATTGTCCCGATTCATATCAGTATAAAATAAATTTTAAGAGAGTGATTGAGATGAGATTGCGCTATTGAAATGAAGAAATATAATATTACTTTTTTAGTGGGTGAATTACAGGACTAGATTAACCTTCATATTTATCATATTAACTATTTATTTTAGGCAGATGCTAAATTCAATATGAGAAATACATTAATGATGTACTTTGTAATAAAATAACTATTGAAATATTTATTAACAAACTCTAGCACAGTATAGATATGTAAGAATGAGCTTAGTCACAATCTGTTACAGTATTAAATCTCTTATTGCATAAATCTTTTAAAATTATTTGAAAACCCTTACTTGTGGATTTTTGATTGAATCTTCATTACAAGCTCAAATGAATAAAGTTCCCATGAATGAAGCATGTAAATGGCTTAATTAACTATCAATTCTATAATCACAACGTTTTTATTACTATTAGATTGCAGTACATTTCAATGAGTTAAAGTACGTTGAAAAATCATCTCGAGATTAAATAGTATGTAACAAACATTATTGTTAAATTTAATACTAGACAGTCTGAAAAACTATATCTGAGTGGATTTGTTCCTGATGCTGTAACAAGACATTCTCCTGCAATTAAAAAGAGTAAATTAGTCAGAGAAACAAGTTGAAATAAAATTTAAGAGATTATAATTTCAAATACCTGAATTAGTCGCATTAAAAACCAGTGATCCATCGACTCCTGGTCGGACACTTCTCTCGCATCCAGCAGATGATCTAGTGAATTGTATTATGTGATCTCGGGATTCCTTATAAATGAAACAGTATCTTTTTGCACCAATGGAATCCCTGGTTAGTGGAGTTGTAATTAAAAATGATGTACCATTTTCAGTCCATCCTCCGTGACATGAATACCCTGAAATAATAAAAAAAAAAATTATTTCACCTTCAATAAATTTTATATAAATTCACCAAATGTTCTTTACCAGTTATAAAGTCTTTATTATCACAGGACGAATGAAATTCCATGTTTTCTTCTGCATTACAGCCAATATCCAACATTGTGTATTCACTGTTACCACAACTATTACTATCAACATTACTTTTTGTCGACCTTTTTGTTCGATTGCTTTCAAAATCAGTAGTGTTATCGAGGGAAAAATGATCCTCATCGATTGTTTTGTTTAGTTGTAGTGATGTATTGTTTAATAATAATAATTTCTTCCTTGCAAGTTTCAATTCTCTCTTATGAGCTTCTTTGGCAAAAACTTTTTCTAAAAATTTTTGGTATTTTATCTTTTGCCATTCGGCATTACTAATTTCTTCTTGATTTCCATTAGCATCAATATATTTATGTTTTCGATGACCGTGTTTATGGTGTGTTGATTTTTTTATTTTTTCATCATTATCATTTTCAATCACTAATGACCGAGCACTTCTTTGGAGTATTTTTAAGCCTGTAATTGCAAACTTGCCTGAGTAAGGACAAGATCTAGGCTCGGGATTGCTGGCTAAAAATTAAATCAAAACAATTTTAATGTGTTACAGAATAATTACAGTATGGTTTAAATAAACACATTAATACTCACTAACTAATGTTACAAATGGAGTCGATGTGGGATCAAACCGACTGGAAGAGCATGCATCATCAGCTTTGATAGCAGGCCTTCCCATTTGTAGTTCAACTACATGTGATCCACGGCGATGAAATGCTAAGCAAACGAATCTGCCAACGCTGAAAAAGAATAAGAATTTAATAGTGTTCAAATATCGATATATATTAAAAACTTACCAATGATGTTGCCAATGTGCAACCAAAGCAATAGAATTTCCACTGGGAGAAGCCGCCTTTGTATGAGCACAATGTACCTTAATGTCTGCTCCAGTTTGATTTGTTATTCTCAAAGTTGCATTCTTCGGATGAAATGAATATGTACTAGTATAATCTAATGTATGCCAGTGTCCTGGAGATGTAAGCCATGTTGGAAAACGACACTTCCACATCAACGGAACTGAAAAGTTTATTAAGTTTTAAAATATACTTTTATTTATTCTACAAAAAAAAAAATACCTCGCTTTAAAGACATTGTTCTCGATCCTTCCATGGCACTGAATAAACCATTACAGGTGGCATCTCCAGATTGGGCTACTTTATATTCAATTTCACCTTCTTTAACAGATGAGTGCCCTGTAATTTAGAAATATTTAAATGTGAATAGATACAAATAAGTACAGTAAAAATTTATTATAAAAAAAAATAAATAGATTTATAACCTATCCCATTCATTTTTTCATAAACGAAGCAGCGATATCTATCTTCGTTGCTAGTTGCATGATTGTGATGTATTTTACCCACTAAATATCTAAGGCTTCCTTCTTTCCATGTCGCCAAACATTCCAGTTCTTCAACTAAAAAGAAATTCATATTAATGTTTTTAAAATTGAGTATTGAGATATACAAATAGTGATAAAAAATAATTACCAATGCTCTCGGAGCCATAGACATCTGGACATGCTTGGTAATTTAATAACAAACGAGATTCTTCAGTACAACTTTCATAGAAGACACAGGACTTTTACATTCTCCATGACCCCTGAAGATCAATACACATTATAATTTTGATATTATTAATACTTTATTTAGTTGGGTTTATAATATTACCTGTTGTAGGTGAAAGAAAAAGGCCCTTTCAAAGGGCAGGTTACAGGTGAGGAGTTTTCTCTGAACATAGAGTAGAGTAGTGCATCTCCAGTAATTAAAGCACAAATGTGCGGTAGTTTTTCACGGGTATGACAAAAGGCTAAAAATAAAATTTAATATATCATTGTTGTAATGGTTAACGTATTTTATAGAATACTTACTTTCCTTATACTGTAAGACATTTATATGTTTTTCATGGATCACAACACATTTGTGACAGCCTCCTCTGAAAATTGGAAATGAGTGATTAGTATGAGAAAATGCATAACATAAAATGTTGAAAGTGGACATACTCATCAACTAGCACGAACTTATCACCCTCGGATGAAAGGCACTTTCCTTTTGTGGAGAGACGGTCTCCTTCGATGGTAATTTGTTGTATGACGCCCGACTGGAACCAATGGCCCGCCCATCTCGAAGGGAATACACAGCCTGGAACAAAAATATTAATTGTATTACTGTATATTCTCAACAAAAAAATTGGAATAACGCCAGCAGCCTCGAATTGATTGAATCTATTTTCAGTACAATAGAGCAGAGTAAGATATAATATATACTCGTGGCGAAGTGTATGTAGTTTCAAAATATATTTAGGGGTGAAATATGATAAAGCCGTGGTCGTGATGATGATGTTGTCGAAAGGGCTCGTCATTATCGTTAGATAACATAACACAGACAGTATAGAAGAGGTTTATCTATGTGGAACGCCATATGTTCAGTCTCCTTTTTTCCCTTCCGCAGCTTCTTCTTCATTCTTTTCCCCTTCAGTTATGCCTCCAGATTAAGCGGATTATTAATTATCCGTCTTTGCGATATAGCTTCTTTGCCATCGCCGTGTTTACTTCGTTTGCCGGTTTTTCGTTTACAGACGACTTTTTGATACACTTTTGAGGCGCCTCCAGCTGTCGTAGATCTAATGAGTGTTAATTAAATAAGCTTAAAAATGTCGGGGATATCAATTAAATCCAGTCAGGGAACACAACCTTTAAAATATACTAATATAAAAATATGTCCAAATGTTTGTTGGTGTGTTTTATTGGATAGTAAATAATGTACAAGACGTTAATTATTTGTAGCAGAAGTCACCGGATTATCTGTTGCTGGAAGATGTGAATTATTGTCGACGCTTCGAGATCTGCTTTTAATTCTCCGTCTCGACGTCTCAGACGAAATATTTATTTAAGACGACTATTCTCTACATGTTCTCTTATGTTGGACATCATCCGAATGCCCTTTGTTAATTTGTCTCTTTGAATATTCAATATAGTACATATGTATAGTATATTTTAATCGACTGAAAGTTGATGGAAGTTCGAGATAGATAATTGGTGAAACAAAGAAGACGCCATCTATATTTATGGCGCAGGCTTGGTGCCAAAGACGTATTGTTTTTTTAGTGAGAGTATAATAAATAAAGAAACAAGGTGATAGTCTATTATTGCAGACCAACAACAACGTGGAACGAAGCGCCATGATGTTCTCCACTATATGCGATGACAGCTGCATTGATCAGGACAACCCTTTGATCTCTCTTTGATTATGTTCTTCACTTTATTTATATACGTGTTAATAAGAGAGAGACAATTAAAAAAAAATGCACGTGGAATTTAAAATTCTATCCTGCTTATATTTCATGGTATATACTCAGATTTTAAGTGAGTTGATTGTTTGCTTGATTAGGCGATGGTTTGGGTTTGAAACGCTACATAGACATATTTTATTT
>JAGTTH010001109.1:0-34866 GCA_022606485.1 Agraylea sexmaculata
TTCAAATAAAAAAAAATCCTTTACGAAATACTTCCCAAGCCGGAGGCTGTCCGACAATGGGTTTTGTGAGGTGTGTCGCATTATCCACAGAATTAAACCACCCGATTCATACCGCTTTCAGGAAGACTGAAATTAATTTTTCAAATTTCTCCACATTCTTTGAAGGGACACTCGTTATTTTTTTTTTTTAAAAAACGAATATTTTTTATACCGATATATTTTTTTAAATTAAAGTAAATCCTTTTGAAACTACGCGCCACAGTCATTAGCCGATTATTGATCTCTTATTTTTATAATTAGGTTCATACGTAAAATATACACTCCCCCTTAGTTTTTAAACAAGACTTAAAGTGGACATGTCGACGTTAAAGTATACAGTGAACTAATAACTAGTAAAAGAGGAGTGCTTTCGTATGTTGGGATAGATGGACGAACGTTTTGTCCACGGCTAAAACTGTGACAAACTAGAATTCTCTCAAAGGTGAAATCCCTAAGGATTTTACTCGACGTGTAACTCCCTACGGATAACTTCCAGCTAAATCACCAAACAGAAGTGCGAAAAAGCTCTCCTCTAGTTGGTATTCCCAACACTGAATTTTGATTGTGGAATCCAAATTTAATCAAATATATTCCCTAAAAACCATTACTTCTGGAAAAAAACTGCGAACATAATGAACACTTATTTTTTAATTGAACAAAGTTACATTTTATTAATATCGCTATTTGTGTACTAATTTATGTTTTATTCTGTTACTGTTTTAGCTGTTAACTGAGGGATTACAATTTATTTTGAAATAATATATATTTTATAATTAATACATAATGTTTTTATATTTAAATAAACTTTTGGCAACACCCTTAAAGTGTGGTAGTTTCAATGTAACATAACCCACTTGAGCCACAAAGTACTGTCGTGAAACTATGAAATTGCATTGTAATTCTTAATAAAGCATACCTTTATTAATAAACTATGAAACTTGGTTAATTAACAAACAAATTCCACGTAAAAAATAATTAAAATATTTATGCTCTTTAAATACACAAGGCCTCAAATGATCTCGGGAAATCAATGTAATGTAAATAAGCCTTTTTACTATATATTGTATGTTTAGATTATTTTTAAGCTAATCCGTTGTTGATCTATTTAACTTCATTTTTCACAAACAGTACAAATATACAAGGATTTATAAACCTGGGAATCAAAGTAAACTTACATCACGACGTTTAACCGAAATTTTATTAATATTATATTATCTCAGACTAAAACACAAAATCATAAATGTTTGACTACGGAAGAAAGAATGATATACTAAATTATTTATAATAACATCATCTTGATTGAAATTCATAACTTTAGCTTGATTAAATGTATATTTTGAATATAATTTTGATATTAATTCGCCAGAGATATTATATTCGTCGTGTGAAAGCAAATATTTATTCACAAGTTACGACTTGGTTGAGGACCGGTAAACAAAACTCATGTGTTTGCCCAATTCGCTTCACATTCAATAGAAAGCGTATTAAAGCTGCAATGAAATATACACAATTTGATTTACAGTGTTTATTTACATGAATCATATTATATCAATGTCAATATTTTCATAGAGAATTAATTGAAACGAGACGCAAATAACGCGTGGAAATTTTCAATTTTCGAAAATTCGTATAGAAATTAAAAACGGCCTCACTTTCAATTATGCTCATCCGATAAAGTGCAATATAACGTGAAAAATAAAATTATTCATTAATGCGATAAAATACTTACAATACTCAATTAAGATAATATTCCCTTCAAGTTCTATTACGTATAAAATAAAAGTGAACACATTAAGAAACATCGGAACACTCTGACATACTCATCTTATTGATAATGAATAATATTAAACTAATAAAACATTAATTCCATAAAAATTCCAATGTATCTGACAAACTCTCATATTAGTGTCACTTATTTTACGGCTGTTAATATATATATATATATATATATATATATATATATATATATATATATATATATATATATAAATATAAATATATATATATATATATATATATATTCCTAATGCATAAAACGGAAGAGAAATCGTTAAATATAATGAAAATCCATCCAATTTAATAAATTCTCAAGAGACAATCTCACAAAGCCGGGTTTTAAGAGAGTATTTGCTATTTGTTAATTTAAGCCACTAATTCTCATGTCTGTTTATACACCTGCAAACGTATAAAAATAAATTCATCCGTTTTGACTGAGTAGCTTTTATTATCCGTTCCTGTAATAATAATCTACATTTCAAAAAAACGGTCCAAAAATGCCAGCCGCTAATCAAGATTACGTGGAAAATTAATACGCGAATCCCTTTCACAGGAACATCAACCTTTTTAATATGTTCATTTCGAAGTATACAGAAATAAGCCCCCAAGTGGGCTTAATTTATTTTAGAATGGCCATCGAAAATAATTAGCAGATGCTCCGAAATAGCAATTAGAAAAACGAATTTTTCAAATGAATCATGGGTGATTATTTTAAAATAGGATCATTTTCATAATATCGTGTAGTCGGTTTAACAAATTTGATTTTATGAGTTAGGTTAATTAAAAAGTGCCACTGCTACGTGGTGTTCCCGATGCAGTATTTGCAGGCAATCAGACGTGCACCTCGTATTTTTAAGGTAATTGATCGTTTGAAATTCCATAGGGATGGTAGATAAGTTTAACCCCATGGTAGGTATGCAGAGTACACGATACCGACAACATTTTCGCGACACAGTAAAGTGATTTCCTGTGTACCTCAACTTTTTACATTCACACTGCTAAAAGCTGCACGATGGTGTAGAAAAAAAATCATGCAAGACCGAATAGCAAATACATACAAATATTTTTAATTGTATCGACACGATACTTCCTGTAATATAATCATAGCTTTAGGCGTCTGTTTTAATGACTATACGCGTGCAATTGTGAAATATTTTTTATTATATACCATAGGTATTATAATAATATAATACAGTTAAAAAAATCGTTTTAAATATTTTTTATTGATAATGAATAAAAACATGCTGAGAATTTTATCATTGATAAAGGATATAGAATAAAGAAAGTAGGTTTGATTCTAGTAAAAAATGTGTACCCGTTAACAAAAAAATGCCTAGAATTTTAATCTAAATCACAATATATGTGCTTACAACCAAAATTGAATTGAGTGCTT
The DNA here is from genome assembly GCA_022606485.1 of Agraylea sexmaculata. NCBI lineage: Eukaryota > Metazoa > Arthropoda > Insecta > Trichoptera > Hydroptilidae > Agraylea > Agraylea sexmaculata. The sequence goes on from JAGTTH010001109.1 coordinate 3,209, forward strand.
AATGTGAATTTATGGAATTCGTTGGCGATTTAGCTTTTACAAAAAAATATCAACTTACAAGCTTACTTTTACTACACTACATTGAATCAAGGCGTGTAGTTTAAAAATCGCTTAAGGCAAACCTGATATATAAGTTAATTTTTCTGTTTAGTAATTTTACAATAAAATAGAGTTTTCTAATAAATATGATATACAGTATGTGTTTCCTGTATTTTAATTTTTTTATAATTACGCACATTTTTTAAGTCTTGGTATAAAATCTAATGTAATAGATATCTTGAGACAATTTCGCAGGCATTAGAAGGTAATGGCTGATTATCTATAAGACTGATTAAAGAACAAAAGATGGTTTTATTCGTCTAGTTAAATAAAATTATATAAAAGCACTATTGTTTTATATTGTCTGTTATAAAATTAGCACTATACGCGAGTCAATTGATTAAAAAAATATATTAATTTATTTGCATGGCCTATAAGGCTATTATTGCTACGATCATGAATTTCATTTATACAAGTTAATTATCAATAATTATTAATTATTAAGTAAATCGTCTTTAAAAAAACTCTAGACAAAACGATCTAGAATTTGTTGCGGCGTCTTAGAGCAATGTCCGAATTCCTCGAGTGATTGATAAAGGCAAATTCCCAAGCCGCAGAACATTCAGCTATTATTTATACCTGCCAACCTACTTGACAAAGTTAAAATCATTACGCAGATTACACCCAAACGAGTTTGTCGACTGAAAATTTTACATAAGTCGCCATTGAGAAAATTTGTCAAAAATTACAGTAGCCGACCGATTTCAACACAAAGGGTTATTATGTCGGAAAAGTTTTGATGAAAAAAAAATGACAAATTTGGTTACTTCCAATGGTGACATGCTTTTAATTCAATAAATCTTTTTAATTAATTAGAAGAGCATTTGAATTTAGTTGATTATGATTTGTCTTGATTTTAAAATGGGCAATTTTGGGGGGAAAATAACAACCCCTTTTAAAATGAGAAGAGACACATACAAGCATGAATATAATTATAAACCTAAAATAGAATTTTTACCCAACATGTCATCATGTTTAATTAAAGATTAATGAGACGTTATTAGAGTACTAGTGCTTCGCAAGAATTAGATATATCTAATGACACTTATTTCATGATACTTTCAACATAAATTATATTTATTTACATGGTAAACTCATGGGATAAACCAAAAGCACATAACAAAATACATCACTTAATACAAGAGTCACACTAACTCAAGCCTTAATGCCCTTCTAATTGCTTCGCTGACATTCATTTAACACTATACGCTTAACAACACCCCCTTTTACCCTCAACTCAAGACTATTATACTAAGCTATTACATAGAAACGATGTCATTTTGATTGTAAAGCTGTAATTAGGTGTTCGTTCTAATATTCTGTCGAACGTGGCTGTGTAATTACGATGTCATTTTTCCACTAACAAAACAACCCATTGTTATGCTGTTTGTTGGTGATTAGTTTAATTCTCGAAACATTTTTACACTTGGAAAATTTTCTTATGATGTTTGGCATAACAAATTTAAGAAATTAGAAATTGAACCTGAAATTATTTTTTATAATAAAAAAAACAAAAAAAAAAACTTTATTTATTATTGCTACATTTATTTGTGTAATTTTCTTTATATATTTTTATTTTAGCATGCATAAGTAAATTAATGATTTAAAGATTAGGAAGCACCATTTAAAAATTGAATATTTTTTATTAACAACCTGTATAGCTATTTATAGATGTTTTAATTATATTTAAATACGCATACAACGCAAATGTTTGCGCATTTTCAATTAATGTATTAAATTTATTTAATTGGGGTCACAAAAATATTTTTTCAGTGAATAAGTCAGTTTTCTACATTTACCTACATATAGCTCTATTATTACTGTTTTTTATTACAAATAAAAGAAATCAATCGCATTCAACTACTTTTACGATAAATGTTTAAAAGTGCACCGGTTAGAAACCAAATATTAATGAATCTATTCGTTTAATCAAATCCTCCTGATCAGACACCAACGTATTGATATTTTAAGGTAGTGATAATGAAGTAGAGTGTAGACTGGTTGGCATAATTGAAGTCCGATTATGGTGGCAGAAGTTGTAGAGTTTATATATCAAAGTGGTATGCGGATCGGATGCTTGGGGTAGTTGTGGTGGTCTAAGTTACGCCTTATAACTCCTACTCTTAGTCTTAGTCTTGGTCTTCGTAGACACATTCCCAGTCATGTCCACCAATGAATACTACGCGGTAAGGAATACTCCTTTGAGGCAATCTATTCTGTCTTTGCATGAAACTGACTGCTCCTTATTAAGCTATGCTTGTAAGAACAACTGATTGTATTCAACATTGGACATGGTCAACATTTATAATCTAAATAGGTATTAAAAAGCTACATATCTGTTCTGGCAAAAACATATAAATTAAAAACAATTTTACCTCTTAAATTGGGGTATTGAAACGACTATTCAAACTGTGTGACGACGAGTTAAAGAACCAATGGTAAAGCATTGCTAGATACATATGTATGTATGTAGAGAATTGGTTTTTTATTATTAAATAATTTAACGATTTGGGTTACTTATAAGAAGCAACCATAAGGAGCTTTTAGAATGAAAAGCTCAAAAATACAAAACAAATTAAGTAGAATAATATTTTTTTGTATTTTTTCTTTGGAATCAACATGGTTTTATTTTCATAATCAATTATTACAGTTATGAAGAAAATGAATATTTCAAACAAAATGAAAGCTTTCAAGCTTTATAATCTGATCATATCATAATTTAGTAAACAATAATTAGCTACTTTAATTCAAAAAATTTGAAATGAAAATAGTTATTGCTCTCGGGACAACTAAGCTGTTTGATTATTTTTTTTTAATTAATAAATAGGGTAAACAATATGGCATTTTTGCGATAAGCTCTACAGATGTGCCAATTTTATTCAGAAAATATTATATTGTACATAAAATTTTATTGTCCACTGTATTTTATCAAACTATATAAAAATTTGCTTCTCCAAGATATTAAAAATCGATTGACCTTTTCTCTAAATTTTAATTCTGTTTTCCTACTTGAGGCATTAGTGTGGATGTTCAGTATATAATAATTTACTTCTATTAAATGCGAGTCGAGTTTTTAACAAATTATATAATGTTTTGGTTATTTTAGAATTTTGAAAAAGTTTGGGAGTAATTTAAAGTGTCTTTATTTAATGAAACTCGATGGATGGGTTAAAAAATCGACTGACACGTGTGCTTCTAAAATATGTCAAAATGTCGAAGGGGTACATGTTTGTAGGGGTCTGCTAATAACGAGGCTTCTACCCCCAAGTTAATGACACATCAAAACATGGATTTATACCCCAGTCACCGGATTTACTTAATATACTGTGTGTATGTATATTGTATATAAGAAGAGTGAGAGGCGTCGCGACGCTTACACACCCTAATGTGACGTCCCATACTTACCAGTATATACACCTGTTTACTTATCAACTTTCAGCTTATACTCAAATCACCTATCTGATTTGCATTGCACCTTCAATAAATTTACAATGTATATGTAATATACCTAAAAACACTTTATGATTGAAGATTTCGACCTCCATTTAGCAACAATTGGGTAAATATTTTTTCGGTAGACAGAAGAGTAAGTAATTGCATTATTTACAAAATTGAAATAACACTCATATACATAAAAAGATAATTAATTATAATTTACCGTCAAATTGAATATTTACTTAATTATCTTATCAATTAATCTTTTAAATATACATATTTAAACGTAATTGTGTACTTACCGAAATTGTTTCCCGTGTTTGCCGAAGCAAGAAGTCCGGCAAATATCAAAATCTCTATAATCATTTTCGGAAAAGGCTCATCTCATCAATTTCACCATCAACTACATGATATCTGAAAGAGTAATAAAAATATCAATTGATGTGTACAAAGTTCATTCTATAAAATTTGTATGGGTGAATAACAGAATGATCAATATGTTTTCGCGAATTACAATGAAAACTAATAATGAAGTTAACGGTGACAGGGCATCAATAGATTGTTCGCTTCGAACCGATTTAATCAATCAAAGTTTATGAAGCACAATAGCTCTTATTTGGAATAACAATAGATTGACTGAGCTGTTTCACATGTTTCCCATTAATTTATTGACAAATAAACGATGAAGCAGAGCGCGTCGCGACGCTTCAGTTTGACGAAGCAAAGATTGAGAAAGCCTTTGTCATATTAAGATGCTAAACCAGAATACACCAACATTCAATTTAAAAGCCTCTCCACCTAATTCTACCTATTAAAATGACATAACTGGTAAATTGAAGTAATGAAATATTTTTCATTTAATTCAATCGTTTCATGATCACAATGACAGAAGGAATTTTTCACTTGGGACAACATTAAAGGCATTTATGAAATTATTAATCATTATGGCTTAAATATTATTGCTACAATAGAAAACTTTTTAAAAATGAATTTTTTTCTCGAAATTTATTAAAAATTGGAAAGGTAGTTTTAAGTGGCATTGACTACTTATATATTTTCTCTCTCTCTCTTTAATTACAATATAATTTAAAGCAGTTTTTTTGTGATAAACCTATATGAAAGATTTTAAAGCCACTTATTTTGCAAAAACATGAATAAATTGATTTATGATATACCAAATGTCTTAAATGAACTTATTTTAATGTGATGCCACCACACGATTACAAAAAAATAATTATGCAAATTAAGTGAAAATTATTACCATACGATACTAACATCATATAGTCATACATTTATAATAACCAAAGATTTTCAAATTATTTTATTTAAAATTTAAAAAGTAATTTCAAATAAATAAATTGATTAAAAATATATATCCTCCAATAGCAAGTATTGGAGGATATATATTTTATTGGGTAGCTACCGTATTTTATTGGTGATAAAACATAAGGAACAAAGGCGGTTAATTGTATGGATAGATAGATATCTTTGGTATTGTATTGGTCTGATACAAATAGTGTGGGTTAAGGGTAATATTAAAGCAAGGGGAGTAAATTTGTCAAAGGCTGTGTATAGTTGTAATATTGGGGAGAATATCGCGTATTGTAAACAATTCTAATGAACCGATAGCATCCGAACACCGTCACACCTAATTGAGGATATCTACATTCCTGTTATAGGTAATACGACTTAATTGAATGTTATTCACAACACACCACTGATTATATTGTATCTATGCATATTGATGACAGCACTATCATTTATATGGATCCTAATAAATGAAATTTCATTGAAGACATTCTTTGTGTAACAGTCTAAAACAGCTTATAAAAAGTCTGGAATATAAACAGATTATTAACATATATAGAAGATCATAACCTAAGCTACAGATTAAGCTGCCCCCGATGAACTTTTATCTATAGAAGCGCCATGCAATATTGCGTTGTACATTAGAATATGCCCGGTCACGAATACATATAAACGGAATACACACAAAACCTTTCGTACATGTCTGTATGCTTGGCTGCGTCTGCTATGGTTTTGACGTCTGTACAAGAATTATTGGCACCAGAATTGTTGGTTCATTTAAAAAATCGAGGCTTGTCTCAATTAAAAAAATAAAATACCATGACATTTTCCCTATTGATTCAAGTCCCTTGTAAGGAGTTAGCCAGGCCACAGTGACGTTTACGGGAGAATATATTAAAGGTGGTTTCCCAGGTCACCCTACATCAATGAGTCATTTAGATTTTGTTCGCTACGCTAGATCTAATAAGTGACACCAGTGGACACCATTTTTGCCGGCGCCGTGGATCGAACCTGAGAGTCTCACTGACAAATTCGTCACACTTACCACTGGGTTTAAAGTGGCTTTGTCTGAGGATAATACAATTTTCAGTCACCTAATAATATTATGTAGAAAACTGAAGAAAATTCCAAAATTATTTTAAAGATCAGAATTCTTTATTCGACCAAGACTGTCTTGAGTCCCACATTTCTTCAGAAAATGTACTTTGTGTTCTTCTACATTGTAATGAGATTTGCGAAATAATGTATATGGCCTGGAGAAAAATAATAAACAATCTTTGAATGAGGTAACTCGAATCTTACTCCAGTAAACATTAAAGCTTGCAGGTAATGATGTGCTTATAATTTAAAATAATCATCAAAAAACATTTATAATGAATGGGTAAAACAGTTTGAATTTGTACGTTGTGTCGCATAATGGAATATTACTAGACCTCAAGAATGCAATGCGGTGTACGAATAGTATAGATAGTGCGTGTTGTTGGGAACAAATGTAAAGCTAGGAATAACAAATGGCAGGGCCAGGGCTTAATTTACCTCGGCGGTGACCTTCGACATAGGCTCGATTAATAAAGATCCGTCTTGGGGGAGAGCACCCTGCCACGAGGGGGTGGGTCCTGTGAACAATGCGCCCTAATAGTGTCAATGTTGCTCTGTAATGACTTCGCCGATATTAACCGAACTGATATTAAGGTTAATTCGTGCAAGATTCCTGCTAATAGTTTCACTACCTGCACAAACTTATCTCACAGACACTCAATACTATTATAACTAACCTCTCCTCTTGATGCATTCTTGACTGACAATATCAATTCATTACTTTACTCTATTAACAAATATCATCAAAAACCCATTTCAAGTATTTAATTAATTAAACATAATATTTTTTTAGGCAACCCATTCCCCATATTCGTCCTTATTAATTATTCTATGAGTAATATAATTATTGTACTCATCACCTTAATGATATATGTACAGTAAACACTATTTGGGTAAGACTTAATGTATATAAACTATTGAATTATATTTTAACCCTTACCACTCCATAAATTTTGTTAATACATACATTTATTTCATAATAAATAATACAATAATAAATATATTTGTTCAAGGTGTGTGTATGTTATATGTTCAGGCAGGTACAGGTTGAGTATAGAAATTATCAATTCACAATATAATGTTATATTAAGTATTAAATTTTCTGTGCTTTTAAGACTTTACGCAACTGAGTCTCATATTCAAAATCGAATAGAATGTTTTACATTGAGAGTGCTTTTATTTGTGTTGATTATTGAGAATATGTGAAAAAAAATCTTATTATGGTACGAGTTCATTGGAAATTGCATTGAAAAAAAAATCAATGCTCAAAATATAATCTTCGTATCTTATAATCGTATTCTTCCTATTAAAACGCAAGAATATAAAAAACTAAAACAATAAAAAAAATTAATCTATTTAAGCAACAATTTGATTTTTTCATTCGTTCATAAATAATTATTATATCTGATGATTTCAAAATCATGACACTGTACTACTGGGTTTATTTAGGTAATTTTAATAAATATAAAATTAATGATTTTTTTAAATATACATTATTCATCTTGTCATCACATCAAAATAAAGTTGCTCCGGGTATAAAGAAAAACTTTACCTCTACTCGACCATAATTAAATATTTAATATAATTTCTCGTACCGTCGGCAAAATGATTATGTGCAATTATTCAAATCGTTGATATGGAAAAGAGGTTTAATGGCTTCTTTAGTGAAAGTGGATTAAAAATTTCGGTGCCGTGATTTATCCCCGATGTTTATTTTTAATTGCGCTTACGCAAACATTTACTTGCGACGTAAACGTGACTGAAATTAAACATTTTTATCCGCGTGAAATATTTTACAACTTCTTCAACGATCAGACCTGGTGAAAAATATTTTATAAATATAATAATTGTTAGTTAGTAAATTATTAAGACCAATGTTGGAATTGTACAAGGATCAGAAATGCAAACTCCTTGTAAAGCCTGAAGCTACTCAGGAAAGGTCTTTTTGAAATGAGGTTTCCTAGAGTTACCCATTCCATCTATCAGAACACATGTGTTATTTTACACAAAGAGAAGCCCTTACTGCAAATTACCTATTTAATAAATTTAAAGGAGAAAGCATTTCAAATAATATATAACTTTTGAGTTAATTTATAAAATCATTTTTATTGACCGAATATAAATTTTGGTATAAAACTCATATTTATATTTTTTATGAATTCCTACTTTCTAAGTTCGGGATTTTTTTAATTTTCAATGAATGAAATATAATGCGATCACTTTTATTAACATATTTTTTTCAAAACAGACATTAAATTGCCTCAATATTAACTTTACAATACAGGAAATCAGAATAAACCTGGATTATTAATGCAATCGATCGGGATTTAACTTATATTTTTTACGATCTCAGTCGTAATAACCGATCAAATCAATTTAAAAGAATGGTTTTAGTCTTGAATAAAACATATTAATATTAGTGTTGGTGTTAAAATCTTATTAATGAATATCCTTAATACATATATTTGAAATTTATGTGTAATTAAAATGATGACTACGGTTTAATAAATAGTAAAACTTATTATAACTCTGACTATTTGAATAATCAGATTGAAAGCTCTTAGTTCTTGCTACAAGTTTGTGAGTATAAGGATGAATTTTAATTTAATTGATTTTCATTTTTTTGTTTGTTATTTAAATAATAATAATAATAAAATCAATAAAGTATTTATATAGATTGTAAGACAATTTGCATGAGGTATCAGTTTATTCTGTAAGACAAGTTAGTTGTGTAGCAAGTAAGCTAAGCTGTGCAGATTTCGAGAGGTTTCGTAGTCCTTCCGATTAACATACATATTAGTCGTAGTCGCCTCGGTACCTATGGGACACCATTAATTGAATCCTACAGTTAGTTGTCTTAATATCTAATATGCATACATACTAACTTTGATACTATCTTATATCTACAAACGTCCCTGTCTTCGCTTCCATTACGGGGAACAATCCCAACATTAAAGTAATCAAAATTGTCAGGCCTAATTCAACGTATTTATTGGCCCATTACGTTTTTATTTAATTTCAAGCTTTAAAATAGGCTTTGTAATCGTTTAGGTTGTTTTATTTTTTTATTACAGTAGAATCTTAAATGATCGCCGCCGGACAGAAAACACAGGTTGAAATGAAATTCAACAATTTATTTCCAATTACTTTACCTTTGTTCGTTTCAACACAGTTCCCTTATTCACAATTAAATAGGTCAATAATATATCTGCTTTGTTTAACATGAGTAGTACGTGCATACGTACAATTATCAAAAACCTTTCTTTGGATTCCATTGGATGGGTACTCGAATTTCTATTAAAATTAGAGACGTGATGGTTTAACGCTAACGTAATCATTCAAATAACAGTACTTAGGGTACATTTATTATTCATCAAAAGTTGAAGACAATCGAAGTACAATCGATGAAGGGGGTAATTATAAAATCATCTTTGATTTAATTGTACGTTATTATTTTTCAAATTGATCATTTATAAAGGTTATTAACACCAAAGCTTGTCAAATGTATTGACATGAAAATAATTATTGAAATTTTGCTTCTAATGGAACAAACTGGGTTTACGTATTTGCATTGTTGTTGGTTAAGATTGACAAATATATTCTGAGCACGTATCTACGCCACGTAGCTTACCCACCTTAAATAGATTAACATTAAAGCACTTTATATAATTTAAAATAATGCATAAAATATCGTTTATTCCATAGATTCAAATAATTATTGATGATATTTATCATTTTTATCGATTCGATAAAATTATTTAAACGTGACTGAATGTAATTTTTAAATAAAATTGTGTAAAAGGTTCATTGGCATGAAAAAAATTTAGAAGTGACATTTATTTATGGGATACGTAAACAAAATCCTTTCAAGTAGGAACAAAAAGTACAGCAATCTTTGATGTTTATTTAAAAAAAATTATTTACTATATATAAAGCAATTTTATTTACTATAAAAATCGATTTATTTATGGATTTATAAATTCACTTCAAATAATAAAGTACGTCATCGATGACTACTTTCATTATTCATTTATTGCAATTTATACGGTTTAAGCATATAAAGCTAAATGAAGTCTTGTCTTACATCACACAGGCTTATCTGTTACATGATAATTATAAACAAAAAAGTTTCTCGTCTCTTATTATATTTCTTAGAGTCGCTGAATCTCCGAGGATGATATTCCGAGAAGTTAACAAATGGGGTCTTGTCGGACAAGATAAGATAAGACGGGCGGGTCGTTCCTGTTAAAGGATTAGATTGTGGTATTTTAATTTAAAATTCGAGTGACATTTTTTCCACTAATTGAATGTACATTTCAAATTTGCCCTTCCAGTATCGTAGTCGTGTCTCTTCGTCAAAGCCCCGTGAGACGTTTAACCGCAATTAGACATAATTGCTCTCGGAGATAATATAGTCCGTGCGCCCTGCGAATTTTTATTTCATCCCCTACGTGTTTTTCAGAACAAATTATTAATCCCTTATAGTAAATTTAAAAAATACCATTAAATCAGATATCTTGCATATAAATATGATTGATCTTTTAAGATTTAATAAAAAAAGTATTACTTTATGTATAAATTCAACGACCCTTATAATACCTTCTTGGTTAAAGTTCATATTTTTAATTAAAAAATTAAAATAAATGTTCTACTTAAGCGTCAAACTTTATACACATTTTTACTAAGCTCACTATTTTTTTAAATAACTAGCCTTTGCATAAATGTATAACTTGTTTGAATTCCATCAAAATGAGTTAAAAGTTTTAGTATTCTTTATTTGAGATATTTTTGATTCATAAAATAACCAGCGTAATAGCTCAGGGGATAAGAAGAATGGCTACAAATATTGTGGTCATAGGTTCAAATCCCAATCTAGTCAAGAATTTTTAAATTGATTTGATCGGTTATTACGACTGGGAGATCGGGAATAATATTAATAAAATCCCGATCAATCATCTTGATCCAGGTTTACTCTGATTTCCTGGATTGAAAGGTAAATACTGATTGTTAAGTCGGTGAACTGTGTTACTAGAGTAATAGTTAATATCACCACATTGTTGTGTATAAAAAACCCTCTGAAAAAAGACCCTCTTTAAAAAAAGCTTCTCGGGGCATAAATAAATAAAATAAATATGTGTGGTAATAAAGCAAAATAAAAAATTTAATATATGTGGATGTGTTAAATTTAACCCACAATTTATGTCCTCGTACAATTAATTCTATCGAAATCATATTGAGGTGAAATTAAATTCAAATACATTTGATATTAGTTATCCATCTAGATCACATTTAAAAATATTTGAATAATAATATTTTTTTACAACAGGATAGATTGTTCATGGTACGTAAGATTTATACCAAATCTGAGATGTTCATTAGTTAATATGTCGAACTAGATGAAATTAGTTAGTTTAGATGTAATATGAAGCTATTAAGGGATAACAAAACGGTTGGGCCTAAGCTAAGTGTCCCGGCGCGGACGGTTGTGATAATTCCATTCCCTGCATCTTCTTATCCCCCTCGCCAATTATGAGATCCACCCCTAACTTGTATATATGACTGTATGTATATATCTGAGGGTGTTTCTTCCTTAAAGCCCTTCTAGACTGCATATTTCGGCTAATTGAATAAGGGATGAAGAACGAACGCGCAAATCCTCGTTGACCGCGCTCTGTTACATTGATTAATAATTTTATGGCTTGTAGGATTCACCGTGATTTTTTTTTTAATGTATTATTTTAATTTTGTTGAGGTAATAGTATCATTTTAAAATATCGTTGAAAATTATTATTCATATTAATTGGGACAACCGGGTCGGGATAATGAAACGGTTTAAAATGAGATGCTTTTATTATTTTAATCTACATAATTAATGGAACAAATCATAAACAGATATCCGGAAAATTTAAATGATTAAAAAAAACATTTAATGCTTAAAAAGCCGATTATTTTTATTTGATAAAAATAAATGTTTTGTATTTTTTTAAATCAACAGCTTTATTCAAAGAGTACCTTAAAGGTAAACCGATTTTGTTGTCCCAATCACGATCGTGTCAGAACTAGTGACATAAAGATAAAAAAAGAGATGCTCAAAAGCACTACACGGTACAATCTATTCTAAAGGATACAATGTGATGTCAATATCCATAGTTTTTTTCAATGTCTTGTTCCAAATCACAAAGACCATTTCGATTATTATTTAAGGCTTTGGCGGGCGCAAATCAGATTCTGTTTTTGTCTCCGCACTTGCTCCATCAGTGGAAAGTGGATTTCGAGTGACAAAGGACGCGTTCTTCCACATCAAAAACCTCGTCGCAAATAATTACTTCCACTAGCTGAGAAAAAAATATATGTGAAGGAAGAAAGTGGGGAAAGCGACGTCTTCCAATTTTTCTCCCGCTGTCAAAACGAAAGCTGGAATCAAAAGGAAGCGCGTTGACTGATTGTGAAGCTCGGCAAGGAAAGACCGAAGATGTCAAACTTTACCACGGTAAAAAGTTCCCGCTGGTCTTCTCAGGATAACATTCTTCTACCCTCAAATTAAGACAGATTGTCTCGCATGGTCTTCCCTCTTGAACTTTGATTGCTTTGACCCGTTCACTCGCCCCATTGCATTCCACTTATTGTACAACAATTTCACACTTCACTAATTCACATTGAAAATAAAAACAACCAACCGTTTGATATTATAAATTTTTCAATGATTAATAAAACTGACCAAATGATTGATATATGTATCTTACAAACGAACATCGATATCTACCGGAAAATAATATATACAGGGTGACGCTTTTTTGCAATACCCTAACACCCCCTAAAATATTCTCAGTTATTCCAAATTATATTCAAACTGTGTACGGCCGTTACAAAATATTAAACCTAATGAAAAATATATAAGTTTTTATTATTATCCTTTAAGGCACTGACTGATCAGGACTAATTTCACTTATATCCCAATGTCTTTATTTCGAACAAATATGTTATACATTTTAGACGTAGTTTGACTTCAATATTTTTTTCCTTGATTATTGCAAACTTTATAAATTCTCTGTAGGGTAAGCCTTAAATTAGAAGATTTATTATATTAATTCTTACATTTGGTTTAAATGTCGGTCCAAATATTTCAGATGCAGAAACAAAAAATATATTAGTGTATTTATTACATTAGTTATTATTATCATAATTTAAAATTTATTTAACAACATGTTAGTGGCATGATTGATGGTTGAATTTAAATGAATCACTAGAATGTTTTAATTGTATGAAAAAACACATATCATATTGTTTTTCTTATCACTTCAATAAATAATCACCACATGAAATAAAAATATGAAATGATGTTTATGGTGTACACAATTTATGTTTATTAAGATCTGAAATACTCATAAAGGAACCATCGCGCATAATAATTAAACATGTGTTAAAGTATTTAAACATAATTGTTTAGAGAGCTGATGATTCTTCACGATTGTAAAATCAACATTTATAAAAAAATATTTTAAAAAGTATGAATTTATATAGTGGCCGGTGCTTATTTAGAAAAAAATTTCAATGAAGTTAAAAGACAGTGTATGAGGTTGAGTACATATAATAAAAAGGAAGGCATTTCATAAGATGAGTCAACCGAAAAGGGAACAAATCAGGGAGTATGCATTGTATGGTAGGCTGTGGACACAATGCCTTGAAAGCCTTTTGTAGTATCGCTAGTACAAAACGGTAACCGATAAGAAACGAGACCAACAATATTGGCGATATTTTAAAATCCACCCCCTTTCACAACGCATAATCCCTCATATTGGCCAATTTTTCTTGAACTCACGAAAAAATACCCAATATGTTCTAATGTATGTATATTTAATTAATCTTCAATATTATTATATGATTTTATTAACGTTTAATAGTTTTAATACAAAAGAGTATGAAACATAAGAGTGTGATCTCATGATTAAATGGAAAAACGTTTCTTTAAAAAGAATTTTAAAAAAGACACAATAAGATAATCCTCGATTCTACAAATTAATTAGGACCAGAAGTGGTTTTAACAATAAAAAATAGACACTATTCTAAGACCTGCCCAAATTTTATTAAACAATTTATTAAAATGCTTTAATTTTTCCATTAATTTGTCTAGATCCAATATTTTATAATTTTTGTCGATAGTCACACATACCAGCTAACAAATAATTCACAAGTTTGTCCATAATCCGACCATGTTATAGAATTTTAACTATGTGGAGTATTTTATTGATGCATTTGACCGATTGCCATTATTTGTAGATACACGAAAAAGATACAGTGTTAAAGTCTAAAGTATGTATGCATGAATCGCTTGAAATTGTTCGACGATATAATGTGAATTCCTTCCTCAACATTAAACATTACTTAAGCTGAAAACGTTGCCTTGTAACGACTTCAATACGGTCGATACTTTCAATGCATTATTTATTATGTACAATGTAAAGTAAAATCATATTTTTGGAATAATAAAAAAATTATAATTTATCCAGTAATACTGTAATTTCAGGATTCGGGGATTAAATTTTCATCACGTCCTGGCCAGAGATAATGAAGGCGACAAATATATGAAATATGAGAGCATAAAAAATGTTCACCGCCCCGTAAGTTTCTCAACGACGATTACTGCTAATACGGACGACCCGACCCCTTACGTGTCCGTTCCCCTCTCAAATAAATATACATACATATATAATCTGCCGGTAATGAGGGAGGTAAAAATCAAAAGGAAGTACCGGATTCGAGTCTCGCAGCCTCAGTTTTTGGAACGACGCCAAATTATCTATCGAGACGTGCTCGACTTAATTTTTCAACGAGTCGGAAATTTAAATTTTAACGGTTGCTAGTGAATGTGTTTGACTCCAACGGCTTTTTATTGTCAAACTATTCTCACATAAATTAAAGAGTTGATATATTCAATAGAACTATATTTTTATAGAACGTAAAATGCACGAGAGAGGCATCCTTGGTAAGAATCTATGATTTGAATTAAAAAAAAAACACCCCCTTTTTTACAAAAAACATCAATCTTGTATAGTATATTTTTTTAGCTCTATTTTGATTATATGTATGTATATAAAATCATGCTTTACATTTCCAGATGCACTTTTGATGCTTTTAATAGGTAACGAGAGGCGCTGTTTTATAAGCTTCTTCTTTATGGAATACAAATATATTTTTCAACTGAAAATAATGAAGTCTGTATTATTTTTCATGGAAAAAATATTAAAATGTTACTATTCGACCCACCGAACTCAAATATTTTCTCAAGTATTTTTTTGTAGAAAAGGAATCAAAACATTCTAATAACTGAATTCGAACCAAGTATTGATATATTTGTAAAACTTATAAAATACAAACATCTACCTCATTAATTATTTATTGAAATAAGGCAATTTCTTGTACAAACATATTTCACATATTAAGTAATAATATGTTTGCAGATAAATATTATCTTGGATTCTATTCAATCTGCGTATTTTGTCTATATTGCGTATTATTTCACTCGGTTTTCGGACATCGATAGAAATATTCGACGTGCGTAAAGCAAGAGACTACGAATATGATGCCGACAATTTGGTACGTGACGTGAATATGAAGGCTTTTAGACCATTGATAGTCGATCCAATAGTTCATAGAAGACTCCACTTTAAGGATAAACTCTACAGAACATATCATATCGATAATTTGTATGGAAAAACTAAACCAATATGAGAAACTGCAACTTTAAATTGTCTCTTTAAATGATATTTATCACGATTATGTATTCGATTAAGAATTTACTCTAAAGCATTCATAAATTCCACTCTTATGAATGATGATGAAATATTGTTGATTTATTAACACTATTTTAGTTGTTAATAATTAAAGAGCTTTCTCCAATATTTTGATACTCCAACATATTTAATGTAAATGTCTAAAATATTAAATGCATTTAGTATTAAAAACCTTATACGTTTAAAACGTCTTTTCGTAATAATGTATTAATATCCAACTTTCATAGATGTATTATTGACTCAATTTTCAATTGAATATTCAATAAGATAGATATTGAACCAACCAAGTATAAAACTTAAGGAAATTATGATTACCAAATTGAAAATGATCAAAGCAAAAATCACACTCATAACATATAAAAACTGTACTAAAATGACTATAATTTTAATGACAATTAACAAAAAAAATATATATATATTTATTTGTGAATTTAAATAAATTATAAATCGTATATTTATATCAAATTTATTCATTTTCTTCCGTATTACATGTACATATGTTTTTGATTTTTCTACGTTATATTTAATAATACCCTATCAAAAAAATTATATGAATAATAATATACCTAATAGTAAATATTATTTTAAATGAACATTATTAATAGCATTGAATTAGGATAATATTGAAATAATATCGGATTCCTTTAAATATGCAAACTAATTATTCAATAACGATATTGAAATCAGCGTATGTGAGTTATTATGGAGATTCAATAATTCCCTCGATTAATATGGGCTAGGAAGGTTTCAATCAATAACCGACATAGCTTTAAGCTTTTGCAATGACCTGTCATTGAAAAGTTTTGGCCATTTGTCGACAAATGACAACTGTGAGACGGTACAAATTACGTGTACTGTCCCTTAATAATATTGTAGAACAAAGCTCTTATTATTCATAGTACCTATTAATATCTGTGATTGATAAAATTAAATTGTGCACGATCTATTCAATCACCCATACAAAATAAATTATTATGAATTCAATACAAACGGGTGAAATATAAAGCCATCCTGAAAAAATATATGACATTTCATAAAGGCTACTCATTCATTTTTTTGGCCATGTAATATAAAATGACACATTGATACTTTCCACGTCGATTGAGCGAGTCAGCTTTATGTCACTGTGAGGTCGTACAGATGTCATTCTTGTGTGTATTTTATATTTAATGTGTTATAAAAATGTGTTAAATTTTAAAAGCAATATTACAAGTGTCAAAAACATACCCTGAAGAAATCGTATTCTAATAGGCTTTAAACACGACGGACGGTTTTATAAGGCAATGTCAAAGAATGCCAACCCGAAAAACACCCTTCAAGTAAAAAATAAACATATTCTTTCAAATTTTAATCTATCGTATTTTTACAGAATATTTTAAATTCTTCGGCTTTTTGTGTATTGGACTGTATGGCTTTTTAACCAGTATAATTGAATTTTTATATTGGGTTAGGCTATTTTCATTTTTCAAATAAATACTCAAACTAAAACAGTTATTTTTCATCAACTTAATAAAAAATGAAAATTATTAGCTCATAACTATGAAAACTCAAACATATAAAAAATGTATTTTATCAAATAATTTGGGAATTTAAAGAAAACAACATCATAAGCACTCCTATACATAAAACTTTTTAACGGTTTTAAATTAGGAATTTAATGAGATTTTAGAGAGAATTTAATATATAAATTTAATTTAATAATAAAATAAATGTGTGCTCATTTATTGTCTCTTTATCAGTTTTGGGTATAATAAAACATTTTAAACCATTCTCTTGAAAGTTAAGCCTTTTTTAACTGTGCAAAGGTGTTATTTCAATTCACAGTTAAATATTATGATTCCTATTCATTGAAACGAACCTTCTTATCTACATTATAAATAAAGTCATTATGTCGGGGCGAGTGAAACAATATTGATTTTCCGGTAGATATCTTAAGTGACTATATTTCCTGGCCGTTTACTTTCTTCCCCTCGGGGTGTAATTTCTGGTCACCCCCTTTGATTCCCTTTTTATCAGCAGCACAAACGAGTGCATATTTACTGGCCAAGGGGCAATTCCCATAGTAATTTTTCTTTCTCGTCTTCATTACCAGGTCGCAAGCTCACCTTTGTTCATCGCTTTTCTATCTTTTATCTTACTATTAACCGTTCTTACAATTAAAATATTTGAAAATAACTTTTTTTAATATCTTCAGTTAAATGTATAAACAAATGGCTTGGATCCTCACGTTCAAAAGTTAAAGGAATAATTTAATTGTAAAGGTTTTGCCGCTTCTTTACAACGTTTAATTTTGAACAGCGCAAGGTCGACTCACTCTTTTTAGCTAATTTATTTAATCCGTTTTCGACCCCACCTTTTACTCAGTATCTAAGATAACTTATTAATGAGGTCTTTGATGAACTTTTAAATTCAATCTTGAAAATCACCCAATAAAGATATATACTTGCTTTCGCTTTCAAGACGATACTATGTCGAAAAATTAGATCATGTTTATCGAATTAAGTGATTATTGAAATATTAATTAAGAAGATATTTTATATGAATATAAACCTTTATCTCTATATGAGCCAAATTTTTTTCAAGCCTTGAGTAATATCAAATAATAAATTATATAATTATATACACAAACAGATTAAAATAATATCATACATCATCCTTTTAACATGAATTTTATTTTTATTTAAAAAGTTAAACAGTAGATATTTTTGTGATTTAAACCATGCACCTCATATACGGTCATATAAATAATATGATTTCTAGTACTTATATTTTTTAAGACAAAGGTCTTATACTTTATTTTATACTCGATAATAACGATCAACCGATCTCGAGATTTTTATTTTTAAAATTATTAATCTAGTTATGAATAAATGTTAGTTAAAAATTAACTAAAATATACAATAGGATGTTTGTGATGCATTTATTTTATTGTTCAGAAATAATAATTTAATGATATTTTACTTAATAAAGACTATTACAATTCAATGATAAAATGTAGTAAAATTTTCAGTTGGTTCATTTGATTCGTGGTTCATTTTCTATTGGACTTCATTTACTTTACAACTATGACGTATTATAAAGGCCTATAAGTGATTACGATGAGAGTTTTTCTAATATTTGAACAGGAAATTTCCTTTGTTTGATAATTATCATCAGAAGGGAGTGAATGACGGTAGTTCTGTGTCTTTTTTTTACACTTTGTCACAGTGTCCATTGTTGTTTGCTACCTAATGACTGTCCTATCTATAAGTGACAAACGATAATGAGAACTTTCCATAGAATCGAAGACATATTACTGTCGTCAAACACTGGGCCATATCTTGGAGCCCATTGTGTTTGGGGCTGGAAATCAAGGCTAACGACTTTTGTGAACTTTACAATGAATAAAAATCCATACACAAAACATTTAAATATCAATTTCCATAAGCATTCAATTGTTTTTATAACAAGTTAACATAACAACATTTATTGAAAATCGGTAATATTTATTACTTGAATTTAAAACAATATAAATGGATATGCTAAAAATCAAATAATTATATTAAACAAATATAACAACCTTTTTTAATTTGAAATTGATAACAACGAGGAAATTTTTATTTCTCATAATGCTAAGCCGATACAAATTATTTGGTAATCTCTTAATACTAATTCTAAATAATGGGGTTTTATATTTTTTCCCCATACTCTTTATAACTCAATATTATCTCTCACAATAAATACAAAAAGTTATAGAAGATTTATTATTAATGTATTAATCAATGTAAAATTTAAACTTATATATTTTGTAATATTTTAAATAAATGAATTTTATCAACTAGATGTCAGCTAACCCGAAAAAATAAACAGGTGTATGACTTTATTTTCCTAGTCCCTAAAACTATTATAAAACTCATTGACCATTTTAATCTATTCGTAATTGAATAAAATTGTAATAAATTCTAAATAGTGAAATGTTTTTTATAGCTAAATTATCTATCAAAGCAGCAAAAATTTGCTTGTTTTCAATCAATATTTTTTGATATGGTAATCTTATTATTTCATTCAAATTATTTGTATATAAAAGTGAAGCTGTTAAGTAAAATATATTAAAAAATATAGTGACGCCTTCCCTATTGGCGGGAGTCCCTTTATAAGGGGTTGGCCAGGCCACCTTGGCCTTTACGGGAGAATATAGTAGAGATGGTTTCCCAGGCCACCACACAGCAATGAGTACTTAAGATCTAGTTTGCTAAGCTAGATCTACCAAGTGACTCCGGTGCCGTGAATCGAACCCGGGAGTCTTCACTCACGAATCCGTTACACTAACCACTCGGCCACAAGGCGGCCTAGTAATATATTATTGAGTTATTAAGAATACTAAATACCATTCTCTTGACTAAGAATGTGCATCCATATTTAGGACTCAATGATTATAACTTTCAACTCACAATGGTAGAGTTAAGAAAGTAGACGCATAAAACCCGATGTAGTGAGTAAAGGAGAACTGATCGTGGACCACCTGTTTTCCGGTTGAAAGTTTCAACGATATAAAAGTCCTCTGCGGGCTAAAATATAGACCATAAAAATATTCTATTATGGATTTGGTTTTATTGCTGTACTTTTGAATTGATGTCGCGTGCTGCGGGCGGGTGTCGGTTTATAACTCAAACTATGGTCGTTTCGACGCCTCTATGCTAAGACCTATTTCACTATTCGATGCGTTTAAAACACTATAAAATATACCATTCATTACAAGTACAATTCATTGGTTTATAAATAAAGGACCTTTGTGGGTCTAGCATGACCTTTTATCAATATGTGATACAAGTAATACCTTGGGTTATTATAATTTAAGAGTTCACCAATTGCCGGTTGTTACTTCACATTTTATATCTATAATAATTTATTGATAGGGGTGTTTTAAGAAAAAAATATAATATGTTTTTGTGTTTATCACACTTAATAAATGCTGCATAAAAACATGATATTCTATTTTATAAAAATCACTAGAAACCTTACTGAATAATTTACTATATTATATATTTTTGTTAAATGATGGACAACTTTTTTAAAAATATGCATACGCAATAAATTAATTATAAAAATGTCAACAAAATCAAAAGTGCATGTGTATACAATAGATTTTTAGTCATTGAAAGCATTTGTTCTCAATCTCAAAAAAAAAAATAATTTATTATTTATTAATAAACAATTCAAATAATTTAACACTTTGGATCTCCTGTTAGTCCTATCATATTTATTTCCACTAATAATAATAATCTGCTGTCATTATATATCAATTTGAAATTGAAATTGTAGCTTAGACGATTATAATCTTTTATGTACTTTTTTATACATAATGTATAATAATAATGATAAATAAATTTATAATAATAATTACTTTATCTTTTAAGAATATATTGATTTTTTTTAAATTAAATAAATACAAATATAAAAATTTCAAGATTAAAAGTATAATATGCATTAGAATAGGTACCTGTACTTTTTTGAATTTCTATTTTGCAATTATATTTTTCTAAATGGTGTTTATTTAATATATATAATTATGTTAATGTAAATGTTTAAGTAAATGTAGATTTTTTCAATAATATTTGTATTAAAATATTTTAAAGCAACTTTTGTGAATATAACTAATAAAACATATTATAGGCAATAAAAAACCTACAGATTTTTTTAAAATAAAATATCTGTATTATATTGTTATAGTTTTTATGTTTCTGTTATATTTATATAGTTTCTTATTTGTTCGCAGGGGAAAGTTTGGCGAATGTTTTTGTTTACCTTGTTTGAGAGCAACCCTTAGCCGCATACGTGTCTCACATGTCTTCTGTTGATCACCAGGGTTTTTTAGTAATAGTCAAAATAATTCACAGTGATATTTAAAAGAGTATGGTGCACAGTTCGTACGTAATATTGAATGTTCACAAGTAATGTATAGACATCCTCATCCGTACTGCGCGGCTGTTGGCGTAGCACTGAACTGTTCGCCTGTTGGTTCTCCCCTCTTACCTACTATTATACTCATTCTCTAACAAATTGTTCACCATGACAAATTACTACATCTATCCTTATAGTAATCATGGGAATAATCCAGCATCATTCATAATCCTATTCAACGCTCGATTTTTTTTTTTGCTGTTTTTCAGCCACGTTCTACGAGAACTCAACAACACGTTCAATAAACAAGATGCCTTAACAGTTCCTCAACAGTTCAAAAATAATAAAAAGAATACATTCGATAGCTTAACCGATAAAATATAATTCAAGTTAGAATTTCCTTTAAATAGCAACCCATAAATAGACTTAAAATGTTTTTAATATAGGTATAATTGATCCTGACATGTATCGTAAGCGTGCTGTTGTTACATACGCTTGTTTAATTTTAAGTTAAATATTTTCATGATAATTAAGCCAAATAGTTTCGCATAATTATCAGTAGATAATGATTGAGCAATATAAATTACAATCATTTTATATTCGTGACGTATACCAATAAAGACAATTTATAATGAATATTCTTTTATATATAAATAAAAATCTGTTATTTATTTGAGGATACATTTTTTAATAATTAATGTAATATTACATATATTAGTTTACTTATTCTGTTTGTTTTAAAGTCTACTTTAAATTTTAAACATAAACTTTCTGTATAACGTACACATGTACATACATATTTTTGGCTTTTCAATTTGACTCATCTTTTTGATTCATGTGCAAATGTTTTTAAATACTTTCTACATAAATGGTTTTTATAGCAGTAAAAAAATAATGCATGAATTATTCTTCTTTTTCAATTATATTATATAAAAAATTCTAGGCTTAAAAATTTTTCAGGTTATGAATATTTTAGACAAATGTCTTAAAAAGTCATATTTTTAAGATATAATATTTTAGTATAAAATCATAAAGATGCGGGTGGTGTTTGTTGCAGTATTCTCATAAAAAGTGCATTAGAGTTTTCAACGTTAAAACATTAACGTAGAGTTGACGGCAACGTAGAATATTACCAACTACCTTCCCTTACTACCTCCAATATGCAAAACCTGTAATCTTCCAACTCTTATCAAGAATATTTAATATCTTATAAATTTAAAATCTTGTAAAATACACTGTAATAGAAAATTTAATAAATCAACATTATCGTGTTTATAATCGATACCCGATTTTTTATATTATATAAATTATTATCTTTGGAAAACAACAATTTATTTTACGTGTAAGAGTACGTGTATCAACAAGATGTGTTTTTTTTTAAATAATTTTGATGATGATATATCAATGAAGACTAATTTAAGAGTTGTGTAAAACATTTAGTATACCTGGCTATGGCTACTACGAAGACTTGAACAGATAACGGCAAGTTACAACGCCATTATAATGCGGTTAAGGGTTGCAAATTTCCACGGAATGTTGACGGCCTACTACCACCATCCCCTACTACTTCTATTTTATAATATCCTCACCCCGATTGGATGCGTTGCGATGGAGATTTTTTTCACCCCTCGTGCAAATCTCCACCTTCAAAATATTAATTGATTTGGAAATATGATTTTCTTTTGAAAAATTCTAGGCGAGGATTTTTTACACTATATTGTACACATCGATTTCGATACTGCATTGGATATTTTCACGATTCGAGTTTCGTTTATTTACGATATTCAATTTTCCTTTGATAAATAGATTTCCATGAAACACATTCAATCACTTTTAGTAAAAAAACCGTCTTAGTTTTTTTTTCCGAACGGCTTACATGAAATTGCGTTCAGGTGATATTTCGAACTATATGGCTTTTTGACCTTGAATCTCAAATGTCTGATCCTCTTTGAAATACACATTATAATAACAAAATATTCAGAAATGAAGTAATATAGACATTAGAATCCACAGGTCGCAGTGGTGTCATGTGAGGTTGGTTATTTCAAGATTTGGCCGTCGGTTTGCCATTTGGCTGCCTGACTGGGGATGAAAGCCTTATTTTCTGTTCCGCCCCATCCCTACAAATACATCCCTTGTACTGTACTCACACACTTACACGTTGTCACCCCTATACATCCAGCTACTTCACGGGATTCAACTGTATTCAATCTATGAAAAGAAAAGCATGTGTTTAAAATCACTATACAACATCATAAATAAAATATTTATAATATATAAAATTATTTCATTAGTTGTATTTAATATATGTATGTACAATTTTTGTAGTAAAAAAGCTATAATTTGACAGCTTTTTACTAGATGTTTACAAGTAATTAGTTAAATCTTCTATGGAGTCATCACTTTTTAATATTACTTTCTTTACAAAATATTAAAGTTTTAAGTTAAGTTACATCTCTTAAAAGAGAAGATATATAGAATATAATTGTTTGATGTGTATGTACCTATTAATTTTTAACTCTCTTAATATCAGATGTTTTATCATTTTATTTTACTTTACATATTTATAATTTTAAATTATTGTATCATACTGCAGTACCACTAGAGCATTACGGGGGATCTCAAGTCGCTCGTCAGTTGGAACATGAAAAAAGAGAAAAGAAGAGAAAAATCAATAATAAATTAACAATTATTTTAAAAAAAGAAGAATAAAAATAGGAAAAATGTAAAAAAAGTTTTAGTAAGACAAACATCAAATAATTATACTGTAATGATCAGTCTTAATATTTTTATCCTTACATACGAGTACTTCTCTTTTCCCCTATACATTTATCAGTCTTGCAACTATTATTTTTTTTTTAATATATTGTTATTTATCAGCATTGTGTATTATCTAAATATGTTGCTACAATATAAACTTCAATAGTAATTTGAATATGATTTCCAAAATGAAATTACTCTGCTTATGAATAAATATTACAAAATACGTGATGGTAGTTATATAAAAAATACCATAGACGCCATAAGCCGTCGACATGTCACCTAATGGTTAATTCAGCGTGTTGAACTCTGAACGAGTGATCTGATGAAGCGATTGAATATTGATTGAAATAGAACCGAGGTAAAAGGTGTTGTATGTGAGTAGATGTAACCGTAAAGCCCATCAGGCAGAACATTACCGAAAAAGCGGGCAAATCCCCAAGCCTATATACTGTAGCCTTGTCCTAATAAGAAATCAGAGCTCCACAGGCTTACTATCTTTTATACGACCACAATATGTGACGACGACGACAACTACCCCATCACAAAATACCACCCTCTTCACACCCCGCCCCTACTAACTTTCAATTTTTATCCAGTCCCCGAATTTCAACTCAACCAACCAACGGTTTTATTTTATAATAAATATACGACTACTTAATTCAACAGCTGTTCAATTCAATTGTATTCACTTTTTATTTTATTTTATCAAATAATACAATTAATTATATACATTGGCTTAGCTTGTTTCGTAAATTGTGTATAACATTACATTGATTAAAGGTTACGTAATAAATTCAATCCAAAATATATAAAAATATCATTGATTAATATTAAAAATTAAATAAAGTAAATTTGAACATCCTTTTTAATGTTATTAAGATTTTAACTGCCTATATCACAGTGATTTTTAACATTAGTTTAATTTAAAAAAGAAATCAATATATTAAACACATCCAAATGTTAAGCACTAATGCTACATATAAACAATATTTTTTTTATATTTTAATTATATATTACAAAATCCTCTTCTACGTTAGTTTTTTTCATTAAAATAAATTCTTTAAACACAAATATAAATTTTCTACTTATTTATGTAAAATTATATTGAATACGTATGTATTTCCAGAAATGTTGTACTTTTGAAATCTGAAAATATTTCATTTTACAAATGTATTTTATTGCGTGAATAAAATAGTACCAACATAATATACAACCAAGTTGTTTAGTTTTACAGCAGAACATCAAAAAAACTGCCAAAACGCGCCGTCATTATCATTACACTTTTATTACAAAAACCATTTACGGTCAATACAATTCAACTCTTGACATTTCACGAGGAAGATTACAAACAAAAAAAGTCATAAATATTTTTCGGCAATAAATTCGATAAAAAATACGGCCGTTAAAATAACATGTCTCTTCGTAGGTAAATTCATTTCAAATCCATGCAAAAATAAGAGCAAAACCAAAATACGTGCCCAAAGCATCAAACGAAACGATCATAGATTTGAAGAGGCTTAGTATTTTCAATTAAATTTTTAAAAGAATATTCGATGGCAACAAATCTAAATTATAATATTTACGCGCTGACAAAAATTGTTAAAGTTGATTTTTTTTGTTTTTAAACAAGATCTAGTGTGTGGTCTTTTTTACAGCCAGAAAATATGGTATTGATGTGTATAAAAATATTATTATTAAAAGGGTACACGGTGTATACAAACTAACCAAATCTTTATTACTTCGACGAGTCAATATGGGTGCATTTTGAGAATGTGTGTGTCCATTGAAAGTATGTGATAAACTCAGTTTATGTTACACCTTCTTTTCCAATAAAAATATACTGCCATATTTGTACTCTTCGTTCGAAAATAACCCTGTGTAATAAAATTTAAAAAATGGTAAGTGTTAATTTAAAAAACCATAATATTGTCCTTTATGAAAGTGCAATATTACAAATGCATTTTTTATATACATAAATAAAATAAATTTAAAAAAAACATAAATGACAAAGCAAAATATAGCCTTGAGTAAACATAAATATAAAAAAAATACATCTTAGGGGTAGTTTTTGCTTTTTGGTTAGATTTAGATGCATTATACCTGTTGGAAATATATTTAACCACTACAGTTATACATGCGGCTTTTTCTACTATAATAATTGCCTCAGTATTCTCCTTCATTCCCGGAAATCAGAAAAAGCCTGGCTCGAAACTGTCGTTTATAATTTTATTAATACATTCGTAAGGGTTGAACGCCTTTTTTGACATTAATCGCATCATTGAATTGCTAATTGCTACTTTGATTTAAATTTAAATATATGAATAATGTTACTTATTGATTTTATTATTATTGAAAGTAGTTATGATTGAAAAAATATGTACAGCTGATTTCGATTTCAAAGTCGAATTATTTATTGAGTATAATTTCCGATCGAATATGTTTAAAATTCAAGTAGGATGTGAACCCATGACTACAGTATTTTGTTGATGTCATTAACGTGTGGGTGGAATTCCGTGATGAAAGAAATTTATTTGATGTTACTTCCACAAGATTAATAATATTCTTTAAATACAGTATATGAAGTAGTAGCTTATGTATTTAGAGTATTTATTCTTCATAATCCAATTTAATTTTTTGACTGTTGTATAATATTGAATATGTATATGTACTATGTGTATTGTTTTTTTAAATAAATAATAAATTTAAATAAATGTCGTTCTTTGTTGTAATAGAGCATAGGTTACAGAATAGCATAATGTGAGGCCCGAGGCTAAAGGCCACAAAGAAGAATCCGATGTCTGATAGTCTACAAAAATGCCGAGGTGTCTTTTGACGACACAAAAGTACCAAGTCTTATTGTTATCGTGCGATATGATTATTCTTATTATTTATATTGTAAATGGTCATGCAAAAGCACACAAACAAAGCTGTATTTAGTGCTTTTATTACAAGGAGCTTATTGTTTGTAAGAATCATAGAGCCATCGTATTGTTTTATGTAGCTTGAAATTAAAGTGCGCTCCTTGCACATAATAATATGTTATTATTTACATAAACAGATAATTTATAAATAAATATATGTATTTAGCTCTGTGGTTTGCATGAATTCATATTTTAAAACAAATTGTTTTATTTTTCATATTCCTATATGTTAATTATCATATTGTAAAAATCTACATTTATTTAAGGTTAGAATGAACGAATTCTTTGTACTATTTAGACAATTTAAAAAAGCCAGTTTTGTGTTTTGTAGTAATAGTTTTTCTTTAAAACTATATATTTAAACAAAGAATACAAAGGTGAAATAGAGTAACAATCAACATATTAAAAAAATGTGGTCAAAAATCATGGTGGAAATAACATTTTAACCAAGAATTTTTATTCCATTAACATTTTAACCATTAACATTTTAACCAAGAATATATATTCAAGAACAATATAACCAAGAATTTTTTTTTTGTCTCGTTGTGTTTACGTCTGGGTGGAATTCCATAATAAACGAAATTGTTTAACATACTTATGAGTTGCTTTATATCAAAGACGATTCTTAACCACTAAAATTATTTTTGACCAACAAAACAGTTGACTTTCAAAATAAGGCTAATATTAAAGTCGATTTTTAAATAGGTCTGAGCCGTTTGTTTTACGATATAAATGTACATCTAGATAGGACACTGAATAATACAAATGATCAATAAAAAGCACTTTGAAAAAAATGTCTTAAGTCGTCTTTGGTGATGGCCTACTCATATATTTTATAGTATTTTCCGTATTATATCTTTCATTGTTAGAATGTCTTAGCCGTATTTTAAAATATTTCCGTCAGCCACACAATATGTTATTCTATTTGTGTGAATATTGGCATGTTACACGTTTAAAATGTATAAAGCCGATTTATTCATTTCTTAGTAGAATAAGTTATCTTCTGGGCTATTATGGGGGCACAAATCAGGGTTAGAACACCCCCATGACACCACACACGTGTTAGTTTCACCATGAATCAATCCCCACTTCCCTTTAGCTTGTTTATTAAGTCACATCTGGCACATCGTCTCTCCTGCTGAAATAATAACTCTTGATGCTACCAAATTAGTAATATAAACAAGAATCACTCACTCATTGCCCTTAAACGCCATTGTCATAATCTGAAATAACTCACACGGTTAAGTTCAATCACCTGATGTATTCGACATAACTAGATAAATAATTAAGCATATTTGCACAAACACGTAATTTTTAGTATGAACTTCTAATTTTTTGTATTTTATATGCCCAAAAATAATCATTTTCTTATTAATACTAATTAATGAACTAATTATTAAAGAGCAAATTTTTTCTAGGTTCAGTCACTAAAACAAAAATTTACCATCATAAATTGTATTTGTTTTTTTAATCAACTATAAAAAAACTTAAATTAATAATAATTGTTTAAGATCATTTGGTCGCAAGTATGAAACCTGCTCGAGTTAGTTGGGGATTATTTAATTTTATTCACTATTATTATCTACTTGTTTTGTTTGTGGTGTTTAGTTAATGATTGTTTTTGTTGTAAAAAATTACCCTTTAATGCATATTCTAATTACCTTTTAGAAATTTTACTTTATTTATCATAATAATAATAATGGTCACGGCTACAAAAACATTGAATGACCCATGAGACGAATATTAATATTATTATGGACAACAAGATGCTGTATACATTTCACACCTCGCCCCATCTGCATAACCACAGACAAACGACTATTTATTTTACTTTCATCATTGTTTATTTTCATAATATTGTTCTTTTGAAAACCGGGAGCAATTCTCCCTCCTTGCCCGACGGGATGTATAAATATTTATTTTGAAAAATATCGGTACTTACAAGCCGGGACAGCGACACTTTGAACACGTTTTTGCATTTGTAAATACATATAAATAAATTTCAAGTCGTGTTTTTAGATTATACAGCCACCGAGTAAATTTATTATTAAAAAGCATTTTCAATTGAAGGCTTAGCTTGTATGTATTTAGGTATATATTAATGATGAACATTAGTGATAATGCGGCAGTTTATAGGAATCAATAGTAACAAGTATTAACTATTCCAATATCTTCGAGTGCACCAACCACAACGCCACCAACAATTACGTGAACAACATTTCTAGAATAATTGAATACGTCCACCAGAATATCTATCGACAAAGACGATGCTAAACTTTGTTCGCGTACAAGTATCTCCACAGTAGTCTAGTTACACCACTAGTCATAACCAGGACAGTTAACTAAACCACCACCGTCTTCATCTGAAAGCCGTAGAAACTTCGCAAAATGACGTCACAATGTCGTTAAATCATATAAAAATATCCTAGTTTTATTCTAAATCTAAATTTTAGTACATAGTTGTATTCATTGCAACCCGAAAATATATACCAAGTATTGAATGGCTGCTGTACTTTAAATTGGGTGGATTTTAAAAGAAAGGCATTTCAATCAAATTGAGTTTGCTATTTCGTATTTTTAACTATCTAAAGGTTAAAACACAACCCAGAAATTTCATTATATTAACAAACCATCGGTGTACAAAGTGATATTAATAGAAAAATAATTCTAATGGAAAACCTGTAGGTGCCTTGAAAAATATACCATTAAAATATTTTTTTAGTTTTTTGTATATTTCTGGTAAAAAAATATATCTCTAAGTTTAAATGCCTGGCCGAAATAGGATATATTTCAATTTCTTTATGATGCATAAGTTTTTACATTGATGGATAGAACAATACATCTTTGTAAATAGACTTAAGTGTACAGAGTGTTTACATCTTTTTACCTATAACTACGACGAACTATATTTCCACTCCATTTCCACTTAAAATACACATTTTATGAAAAAAAGAACTTTAAGGTAAAATATTAAAAATAGCATATAGCTTTGTGTGAGATTTCGTATTTACCACTTCTATGATAAAAGTGTTAAATGAAGAACACATCACCGATATAAATTATTACGAAGCTGATGATTATCTTTAAAATTAAAAAAAATGTATTGATGTTCGTTTGATCAGTAAGAGGATGACGGTAGTGAAATGGCTTATTTGATGTGAATGCATTTGGCAGATACTGTGGCAAACACAGAAACAGAGAGAAGAGCAACCAAGGAAGTAGTCGTGGCGAAGTTGAGACAGCATAAGGAATTGAAGGCTTACAATATCATCCAATACGATATTTGCTGCTGCACTGTGAACACATATATTCCTCTTGTGATGCTACACGAATACCAAATACACTATTATGCTTACACAATGCACTAACCCCATAGCAATCCCCATAACATACACACATCTCCTTGTCAGTTCTTTGCCCTGGGCTCCCGGCTCTTCGTTAGTCTCTTCTTCGAGATGCGCTCACTGACAACAATACGATGTTTCACCACAACAAAAATTATCACTATTCAATAATTGCATATTCCAGCAATCTCATTTGCAAACGTTAATTTTATAATAAGGATTATGCAATGATTTCCAATATTAATTAAATAATCACTGAATCGAAAACAACAACTTACCCCAAACATTAGTCGCATTAACTGTAACACATTTCGCTTAAGGACATGACTTATTTTAAAACACACTTACTACGTTTCATGGATGTAAAACAAATTTCTATATATACTATAGACATCTTCAGAATCGACATAACATACACCGCAAAACTACATTATGATATTACAAATTACAGCCGTTTGCGATAAATTTGAAATTTTTTCATTTAAGTTTCATGAAAAGTTGACTATTTATAGAACATTTACAGTCAACAATGGCAACTGTACAAATTTTCATTCTTCATGCAAATTATAAACAATAATACCGTGACGCCTTCCCTATTAATGGGAGTCCCTAAGGATATACATATATTAGAGGTGGTTTCCCAGGCCACCTCACAGCTATGAGTCCTTCTACTCTCTCTACTACTTTGCTAGATCTACCAAAATACAAAAGCGAACACCGTTTTTGTCGTGGATCGAACCCTAGAGTCTCACTCACGAATTTGTCACACCAACCACTGGGCCACAAAGCGGCTCTTAAACAAAAAAATGCCCAAACAATTTAATAAACAAAATAATATATTAAACAAATATAATATATAAAATTAGTCTCCTTACAATATTGTCAATTATAATATCTACGTGTTTCATAATGCTTATAGGTAAAATGTAAGTCCAAGAGTCATTGTAAGTAAGCTCTCTCGGTTTTTTATATATTAAAATTTAAATGATTATATAATATATACATGTTTCAAAAAAAAA
>JAGTTH010001110.1:0-13663 GCA_022606485.1 Agraylea sexmaculata
TTTATTTAATAATATTTGACACACACTAAAAGTGTTATTAATAAATTATAGATTTCAGAATATTTAATTCTATCTATCGTTTATATAAAAATATTACCCGCATTTATTATAATAAATATAAGTTGTACTAAAGAGAGGTTATTATAGTGTATAAATTGTTTCCCGCATTCATCGTTTATTTAATAATATTTGACACTACATACCAAAAGTGTTAAGAATATGTTATAAATTTCAAAATATTTTATTCGATAAATCGTTTTTATAAAAATATTTACCCTTCATTTTGCATTCATTGTTAAAAATATAATTTATATTAGTGGGGGATTACTTGTGTATATAATTTTTTCCCGTATTCATCGTTGATTTAATAATATTTGACACTACATACTAAAAGTGTTGAGAATATGTTATAGATTTCAAAATATTTTATTCGATCTATCGTTTATATAAAAATATTAACCCTCATTTATTATAATAAATATAAGTTGTACTAAAGAGAGGTTATTATAGTGTATAAATTGTTTCCCGCATTCATCGTATATTTAATAATATTTGACACTACATACCAAAAGTGTTAAGAATATGTTATAGATTTCAAAATATTTTATTTGATAAATCGTTTATGGTAAAAATATTTACCCACATTTATTGTTAAAGATATAATCTATGTTAGTGGGGAATTATTTTTGTATATAATTTTTTCCCGTATTCATCGTTTATTTAATAATATTTGACACTACATACTAAAAGT
Source organism: Agraylea sexmaculata (assembly GCA_022606485.1). Taxonomy (NCBI): domain Eukaryota; kingdom Metazoa; phylum Arthropoda; class Insecta; order Trichoptera; family Hydroptilidae; genus Agraylea; species Agraylea sexmaculata. The sequence continues at coordinate 752 of JAGTTH010001110.1, forward strand.
GTTGAGAATATGTTATAGATTTCAAAATATTTTATTCGATAAATCGTTTATATAAAAATATTTACCCGCATTCACTGTAAAAAATATATTCTGTGTTAATGGATACATATGTGTTCAAATATTTTAATAAAAAATTTTGTCTCGCATTGATCGTTTGTTTAATAATAATAATGTAAGATCTATGAAGAAAATGTATTATTAAATTCTTCGATTGTTTATTAATTGCATTTATCCATATTTACTAAAATAAATAATCTATATTAGTATGGGATTATTTAAGTGTATAAATTGTTTCCCATATTTATCGTATATTTAAAAATATTTGACACTACATACTAAAAGTGTTACGAATATGTTATAGATTTCAGAATATTTAATTCGATCTATCGTTTTATAAATACAATAATGAATGCGGGATTCATTATAAAAAAATATAATATGTTATAATTGAAGAATATATTGATATGAAAAATATTACCCGCATTCATCGTTTATTTAATAATAATAATAACTCTATATAGAATATGTCTTAATAATAAACTATAGATTTCATGCTATTTAATTCGATAGATCGCTTAATAATGAAATTAACCCGTATTTTTTTATAATGAATATAATCGATATTAATGGGAGATTATTTTTTTATATATATTATTACCCATATTCAACGTTTTATATATAAAAATATGATTAGAACGTGCGACAGTCAATTTAATTCGATATAGTGTGGCGTACATTTTGTTTGGACATTTTCAAATATGGAATATAATATAAATATAAATAATATTGGTAAATAAAGTTAATAATGTATTGTGTGACGAGGCATTGTAATATTACGATAGTAATTGTCACATTGGTTGAACATCTGCGTTAAAAAGCATTACTTTCAATGGACAATATCATCACAAGCCACAGACACGCCTATACAAGTACGGTGACCATAATTCATGGACACTAATAATACCAAATCACCAATTCGTGTACGACTTCCCCAAAATATATGAATCTTTAATACAATCTTACCAATTCATTTATTCAAATAGACAAGTCACTTACAATAAATTTGAAACGTTCTATAAATATGGAGAGAAAAAAAACTATAGTCAGAATATACACATATATATATTTATATATATATATATATATATATATATATATATATATATATATATAGTGGTAAATTATTCCACAATAATAATTATCCCGCATTTATCGGTTATTTTAAAATAATTCCATATAAAACATGCATTGTTATTAGAATATCGTACATTTTGCACTATTTTACTAGATCAATAGTGTAGAAAGAAATATTTACCCGCATCTATCGTTATTAATATACAAAACAATAGGTGTGGAATATTTTCACAATTATAATAATCCCTCATTCATCGTTTATTTTTAACTAATTCCATATAAAACATGCATTGTTATTAGAATATCATACATTTTGCACTATTTTACTAGATCAATAGTTTATAAGAAATATTTACCCGCATCTATCGTTATTAATATGCATTACGATAGATTGGACTATTTTCACTTATATAATAATCCCGCATTCATCGTTTCTTTTGAACTAATTCCATATAAAATATGCATTGTTATTAGAATATCATACATTTTGCATTATTTTACTAGATCAATAGTTTATAAGAAATATTTACCCGCATCTATCGTTATTAATATACATCACGATAGTAGTAGACTATTTACACAATTATAATATCCCCTCATTCATCGTTTATTTTTAACCAATTCCATATAAAGCACGCATTGTTATTAGAATATCATACATTTTGCAATATTTTACTTGATTAATAGTTTATAAGAAATATTTACCCGCATTGATCGTTTATTTTTATATAATTCCATATAAAACAGGCATTGTCATTATAAAATTATACATTTTGCGCTATTTTACTATATCATTAGTTTGTAAGAAATGTTTATTAAATATTTAAAAAAGTATAGCGTTATTTTTTATTAAGTATAGCGTAATTTCAACCAAAATACATTACGCAACATTGCAATAACAATACCGTGTTGACGTTTTCGAATTTGAACTTGTACTTGAACTAATGCGATGACCAAAGAAAATGCTTAGGCCCGTTTTAGTATATTTTTTATAGAGATAAAAATATTTTAGTTTCAATTAAAAACATGTTGTATATTATAATTACATCATTAGAAAGCCAGTTAAATTTTCAATACGATGCAATATTCAGTTTATAAAAAAAGATACTTGAAATGTGTTTAAAATTGCGTTAAAGTGTTTGGTCAAATTTGACCGTCCATGTCAGGTAAGGGATTAATATTATTTCCAGTCGTAATAATGATTTGAAATAAATAATAGTTATGATGGTCACATTAACATATCAGGTATGACAAACCATTGTGTAATGGTGTTATTAAACGGGGAGCATCCATCCCCTCGTCATTGGCAACCATTGGTCGGCAGATGTGACCAACCAGACAACTTTTATGATTTAATATCACGGGTGGAAAACCTTGGGAAACACTCATACATCATAGAAGATCCAATATCCTCAGAATTGTCGTTACCAACACCTGTCGCCGACCGCTTTTTGCCCACAAATGAAATTACATGTGTTTGAGGTTAGAACTGCAAAATGGCCGCCGCGACGCCAATATTATATTATTACAACAAGCCACAAAATACATACATACATATATAATATGCGATAGTACCGCTGAACTTTACCCAGTGGCAAAATATAATATACTAGGGTAATTTTAATTGAAATTTTCAACTTGTTAATGTTTTTTTTATGTAATAATATTTTTAAATGCTTTGATTTGTTTTTATTTTATGAAATATTATTCTACCATCTGGTAACACTGATGGTTGAAATACCCGCACATACATACAAACACCCTAGACAATTATGTATATCATACTAGGGTAATTTTGATTGAAATTTTCAATTTTTCCAATTTGTCATTTATTATGCATTATTAAACATCATTTTTACATTTTACATTTTTAAATTAATTTAATAATATTATCATTAAAATACCCGTATCGAGATTTTAGATATGTATTAATTGTAGTAAAATAATTATATGAAATATTATTCTTCCACCTGGTACCACTGATTTTCGAAGGACCCGCACATACACACACGTTAGACAAATATATATATATATATATATATATATATATATATATATATATATATATATATATATATATATATATATATATATATGAGCCATTACGCGCCGAAATATTTACAATAATGAGGCTTGTGTGTATTAATAAATTCTTCGTAATATGTTTCGCTTTTAAAATACTAAAACTTCACATTGTATAATATATATAAATAGACAATATTAGCTGGCCACTTAATTTTAGTAATATACTAATACCACTTAAATATAATAGGCGTAGCATGTCGCTTATGTATGTATCTAATACATACTTGGGGTTTTGTAGGATCCCCAACATGGGAGAATTCACATCTGGTCGCATCGTTAACCGTACATTAAAAACCCCGATCTATCGTATGTGATGAAAGTAATAGAGGCTTTGAAAAGTGTGATTTTTTATACGCACACACCACACAAAAAAAACTAATATTCTCACACAACATGACGTGCGTTTATATATTATATATGTGTGTGTGTGTTTTTCATGTTCTCTTCAGGTCGTGTCGTCAATCAAAGGTGTTTTGGTTTGACTCCCCGCAGTGGACAAAGAACATGTTTGCCATATAAGAAGACTACAATACCTTACACGTGTCCTTGTCACTATAATACACTCGTATACGATCGATCCGGGATCGAGTGAATCGCGGGAAATTAAAATTTCCACACTCAAATCATTTATTGATGTATAATGCGAAAGGACGCCGCTCCTAATATGGGATAGGCGATACACTTTTCGAATATGGAATATTTTGAAACAGCATATTATTAATTGAATTAAATTTATATCTATGAAGTTATTAAACTTTTATATATATATGAATATTATACATACACTTGAGCTGTGGCCACCTGCAATTTTAAAGTCCTTAAAATCCGACACTCGATAGCAAAACATTCGAAATGATTATATAAATTGTTCATATTAGAAAGATCAACAAGTGGTGATTGATTCCTTATAATCTGGGTATGGTTGTAAACATTTCGGCGGGCCTTCTTACAGCGACGTATAACAGACACAATACACACGTAACAGTCACCACTTAGTACTTCACAGGCACAGATAATTTCAATATCGTGGTCGAAACACGATTCCAAAGCATTTTTAATTAGTCCACCCCGTATACATTAAAAATGATTTAAATCATTTTATTCAATCTGTGACAACTTGTCCCTATTCACCCCATCTATTCATGGAAATACTATTATTTAATTAGAAAAACAAATCGGTCGTGGTCGGTGAAAAATTATTATTAGTAATTTGATTGTGGTAATGAGTCGATTGTGTGCGAATAGACTAGAGCTTGTTGGTATTGGTGTACATGCATACGCACCGCACGCTACATTCCCATTAAAATTGTAAGTGTATAAAACTATGTATAAAATATACGGTTGTATTCAAATCTATTCGTACACGCACCAATATATATATATTGGTGCTTCTTACACTTTGTCTCTATTCGTCCCGTTTTACTATATTAAATTGTAGCACAATTTTAAATTAATTAAATTGAATGTATATATGCATATGCGGGGGGTTTTCGTGGAGAATAGACGCCTAATATGGGATAGGTGTATTTGAAAAATGGAACGTTTTGAATTAGTCGCGTCCTTTTGAGTGTGCAATATACAAGATGTCATTGTATTGTGGGGATTTGTTGAAGTGCTAGAAACCACAATGGCGCAGCATCTCGGGGGGCGGGGGCGGCCACTTTTGACACGTCTCTTTGATCCCAACAAACCATAAATCCACACAGCCGCACCGTAAATAAGGCGGAAAGATGCCCTCGCGATTTGTATTAGGATAGTGTTCCCATAGCTTTATGGGCGCCCCGCGAGAACGACAACCATTTAGTACCATTTACCCATTGACAAATGACACGAATGCCTGTTTTATACCCTAAGACCTTTTTTTTTGGACCGGTGCTGTCACAACATTTGATATTGTATTGGTAGCTCACAAATATTATATACAATATGCGGTTTGATGTTTGTTTTTGTGACCAGTACAGCGGGGGGCGAGGAAGAGCATACATTGATAAAAGAATTTGTGGTTTCGCCTTTGATGTTCCTGTAAAAACTATTGTGCGATACAATTCGGCATCGTTTAGCCACAACTCTCACCTTCATATAGAATACTGCATACTTTGTAATATTACACTCGATCTATCGTTCATTTGGAATATTTATTATATTCAATATAAACAACGATAATACAAGATTATTTCTATTATAATAATTTAGCCGCATTCATCGTTTATTAATATATGAAACACGCCTCAATATATTGTTCCTGTATAGTGCTCTCTAATTATTAGAATAGAATACTGCATGTTTTGTAATATTACACTCGATCTATCGTTCATTTGGAATATTTATTATATTCAATATAAACAACGATAATACAAAATTATTTCTATTATAATAATTTAGCCGCATTCATCGTTTATTAATATATAAAACACGCCTCAATATATTGCTCCTGTATAGTGCTCTCTAAATATTACAATAGAATACTGCATGTTTTGTAATATTACACTCGATCTATCGTTCATTTAGAATATTTATTATATTCAATATAAACAACGATAATACAAGATTATTTCTATTATAATAATTTAGCCGCATTCATCGTTTATTAATATATAAAACACGCCTCAATATATTGTTTCTGTATAGTGCTCTCTAATTATTACAATAGAATACTGCATGTTTTGTAATAATACACTCGATCTATCGTTCATTTGGAATATTTATTATATTCAATATAAACAACGATAATACAAGATTATTTCTATTATAATAATTTAGCCGCATTCATCGTTTATTAATATATAAAACACGCCTCAATATATTGTTCCTGTATAGTGCTCTCTAATTATTACAATAGAATACTGCATGTGTTGTAATATTACACTCGATCTATCGTTCATTTGGGATATTTATTATATTCAATATATACAAAGGTAATACAAGATTATAATAATTGTCCCGCATTCATCGTTGCAGTCACCTTTAATCCTAATATTGTACATATAAAGGTGTTTGTTGTGAGTGTTAGTATTCGGCTCGGTCCTTTAGGCGTGCAATGGTCTGGAATGGACAAAACCTCCATTGCAAGTGTGATTTACGATGTCAAATGGCGGCACAGCCTTTGCCAAAATGGACCACACACGTGATACAAGCCACACTTTCCACCTGTGACACTCACAATACAGTGACACTGTGTCACTCACACAATAACTAGAGTTAGACAGACCGTGCCGCTCCATATAACCACTTTTTATACGACGACACTATGCAATTTTCAAATAATAGAACGATTTTTGTTAAATAAAAAATAAACGACAAAATCCATTACATTCTTAATAAATCATATGTTTTGTATGTAAATGTGTCTGATAAACGATGAATACGGGAACAATTATCATTATAAAGTTGATTATTAGATTTATTACTATATACTGATAACGATAAATATGGGTAAATATTATTAATAAACGATCAATTGAATAAAATACTACAAAATTCATTACAATCTAAATAAATATCACATTTTTGTATGGAAATGTGTCTAATAAACGATGAATACAGTAAGTATTATTATTATTAGATATATGATTATATGCAGATAACGATAAATGTGGGTAAATATTATTAATAAACGATCAATCCAATTAAATTGTACAAAATCTATCATATTCATAGAGTTTGTATGGAAATGTGTCTAATAAACGATGAATACGGAAACAATTATTATTATAAGATATATTACTATACACTGATAACGATAAATGCGGGTAAATATTATTAATAAACGATCAATCCAATTAAATTGTACAAAATCTATCATATTCATAGAGTTTGTATGGAAATGTGTCTAATAAACGATGAATACGGAAACAATTATTATTATAAGATATATTACTATACACTGATAACAATAAATGCGGGTAAATATTATTAATAAACGATCAATCGAATTAAATAGTACAAAATCCATCACATTTATGATAAATCTTTTAGCTTTGTATGTAAATGTGTCTAACAAACGATGAATACGGGAACAATTATCATTATAAAGTTGATTATTAGGTATATTACTATATACTAATAACGATAAATGTGGGAAAATATTATTAATAAACGATCAATCGAATTAAATTGTACAAAATCTATCATATTCATAGAGTTTGTATAGAAATGTGTCTAATAAACGATGAATACGTTAATAATAATTATTATAAAGATGATTATTAGACATATTACTATATACCGATAACAATAAATGTGGGTAAATGTTATTAATAAACGATCAATCGAATTAAATTGTACAAAATCTATGATATTCATAGAGTTTATATGGAAATGTGGCTAATAAACGATGAATACGGTAACAATTATGATTATTAGATATATAACTATATACTGATAACGATAAATGTGGGTAAATATTGTTAATAAACGATCAATCCAATTAAATTGTACAAAATCTATCATATTCATAGAGTTTGTATGGAAATGTGTCTAATAAACGATGAATACGGAAACAATTATTTATTATAAGATATATTACTATATACTGATAACGATAAATGTGGTTAAATATTATTAATAATCGATCAATTGAATTAAACAGTACAAAATCCATCACATTTATGATAAATCTTATAGTTTTGTATGGAAATGTGTCTAACACACGATGAATACGGGAAAAATTATCATTATAAAGTTGATTATTAGGTATATTAGTATATACTGATAACGATAAATGTGGGTAAATATTATTAATAAATGATCAATCGAAATTAATTGTACAAAATCTATCATATTCATAGAGTTTGTATGGAAATGTGTCAAATAAACGATGAATACGTTTATAATAATTATTATAAAGATGATTATTAGACATATTACTATATACCGATAACGATAAATGTGGGTAAATGTTATAAATAAACGATCAATCGAATTACATAGTACAAGATCCATCACCTCAGATGTTTACATAATGAATGTCCCCGAATGTATGAAATATTCATAGTTATTTAACATTTCAATACAATATGCATTCAATCCCAATCTGACATTCAAACACATATATTTGAATTAATCGGACACCCGCATTATTCGTTACACTGTGTCAATTTGAAACAAGATCGGAAGTTAAATGGATTTATTAAATACCTGCAAAAAGTCGAGGTAATCCCATCGTCTAATCCCACACACCTGAGGCTTCTTTGAATCAGAACCACTTTTGCCAGAATTCAGATGCTCTTTATGCGAAATTCAATGCACCGACAAAAAATCAAAGTTAATTCAAATACAACATGACAGTGTTGCCACAATACGGCATCTATTCATGTATTAAAAAATGGTATTTATATATTTTATTTTCTTAAAAAAAAATTAATAATTAAGGCGTTAATGACGATAAGAATGCCATTCAACTGGATGTATCAATACCTAGATGGCGGACCAAACAGACGAGTCTCAGTGAGACAATTAGTGTTGCATGTATCTGAGATTTCCTCTACAAACAATTACAAATTTATTATGACTACACTCAAAACCACCGATATTAGAAAGCCGGACAATTGGATCTGTCTCACTCAGTATTTATACATTCAGTTGTATGGCCTATTAATATATCGGTGGTATCGAACATTCTGAATATGCGGTTCTGATACAGAATGCTAGACTCGTCTGCTCGGTCTGCCATCTTGATATTTATCATCCACTTGTCCGGCCTAATATTATTGGTAGTTTAGATGTTTACAATAATAACTTTGTGTTGAGTAAATGTCAAAGTTAAAGCGATAATCCTTAGTAATCTCGCTTCTAAGCATGACTTTTCCTCTACAAGCATAAGAAATAAATATTAACGAATGCAATCACATTTTAACCTTTTTATATTAGGAGATGAAATAAGGGCGTTTAGTGAAATTGTTAGTTTTGAGATAATAGAGTAAAAACAATCTATCTTTCACATGATTAACTATGAGTTTGTTTAAAAAATCAATTTTATGGAAAAGGGGCGTACTGCGTTATACGCCTTTATTTAATTTAGTCCCTCATTGGTTTCCGTATTCATCGTTTATTGGATGAATTTCCATACAAAACGACATGATTTATTTAGAATGAGGTGGATTTTACACCATTTTAATAGATACTAATAATATTTACCCACATTTATCGTTGAAATTATACAGAAGCATATCTAACATCTGTATATAGGTGTATCGGATTGATCGTTAATTAATAATATTTACCCGCATTTATCGTTATCAGTATATAGTAATATTTCTAATAATAATAATTGTTCCCGTATTCATCGTTTATTAGACACATTTCCATACAAAAATAATAATATATATTTAGAATGTGATTGATTTTGTACTATTTTCTTAGATTGATCGTTTATAAATAATATTTACCCGCATTTATCGTTATCAGTATATATAGTAATATATCTAATAATAATGATTGTTCCCGTATTCATCGTTTATTATACACATTTTCATACAAAATAATAAGATTTATTAAGAATGTCATAGATTTTGTACTATTTTATTCAATTGATCTTTTATTAATAATTATTACCCGCTTTTATTGTTATCAGTATATAGTTATATATCTAATAATATTTTTTTTAATAATAATTGTTCCCGCATTCATCGTTTATTAGACACATTTCCACACAAACACTATGAATTTTGTACTATTTAATTCAATTGATCGTTTATAAATAATATTTACCTGCATTTATCGTTATCAGTATATAGTTATATACCTAATAATCCCGTATTCATCGTTTATTAACTATAAAATATAATTCGTAGTGCATATTTTGACAGTGTGTATTGTAATAGATGGTGACGGCTATTAACAAACTAGATCAGATCTACAGGGTGGTCCTGAATGGCGGCACTACAAGGTGTCGTGTTATCAATATTGTGACAGGGATTCTATTCCCTTCAGTGGACCTCCTGTGGGCCCGCCGGCCCCTTTTAGGCCCCTTTCAGGCCCCGCAAACCTATTCAACAACACTTGCTAATTTATTATGTGGACCATACAAATGTCACGTCTTCTCTATTGCCATTTACAATGCCGAAACTCTCACACAGCTTACCCGCATTCATCGTACACCACAATGAATCGTGTATTTATAAAGTTGCACTACTTTCTCTATTCTGATGGAATATTTATTATAATAATTCACCCGCATTCATCGTTTATTAATATATAAAACACGCCTCAATGTATTGTTCCTGTATAGTGCTCTCTAATTATTACAATAGAATACTGCATGTTTTGTAATATTACACTCGATCTATCGTTCATCTGGAATATTTTTTATATTCAATATAAACAACGATAATACAAGATTATTTCTATTATAATAATTTAGCCGCATTCATCGTTTATTAATATATAAAACACGCCTCAATATATTGTTCCTGTATAGTAGCTCTAATTATTAGAATAGAATACTGCATGTTTTGTAATATTATACTGATCTATCAGTTCATTTGGAATATATTATATTCATTATAAACAACGATAATATACATTATTTCTATTATAATAATTTCTAGCTGCATCTTATCGTTTATTAATATATATAACACGCCTCAATATATTGTTCCTGTATAGTGCTCTCTAATTATTACAATAGAATACTGCATGTTTTGTAATATTACACTCGATCTATCGTTAATTTGGAATATTTATTATATTCAATATAAACAACGATAATACAAGATTATTTCTATTATAATAATTTAGCCGCATTCATCGTTTATTAATATATAAAACACGCCTCAATATATTGTTCCTGTGTAGTGCTCTCTAATTATTACAATAGAATACTGCATGTTTTGTAATATTACACTCGATCTATCGTTCATTTGGAATATTTATTATATTCCATATAAACAACGATAATACAAGATTATTTCTATTATAATAATTTAGCCGCATTCATCGTTTATTAATATATAAAACACGCCTCAATATATTGTTCCTGTATAGTGCTCTCTCATTATTAGAATAGAATACTGCATGTTTTGTAATATTACACTCGATCTATCGTTCATCTGGAATATTTATTATATTCAATATAAACAACGATAATACAAGATTATTTCTATTATAATAATTTAGCCGCATTCATCGTTTATTAATATATAAAACACGCCTCAATATATTGTTCCTGTATAGTGCTCTCTAATTATTACAATAGAATACTGCATGTTTTATAATATTACACTCGATCTATCGTTCATTTGGAATATTTATTATATTCAATATAAACAACGATAATACAAGATTATTTCTATTATAATAATTTAGCCGCATTCATCGTTTATTAATATATAAAACACGCCTCAATATATTGTTCCTGTATAGTGCTCTCTAATTATTACAATAGAATACTGCATGTTTTGTAATATTACACTCGATCTATCGTTCATTTGGAATATTTTTTCTATTATAAGCATTCATCGTTTATTTCTATAAAACACACCTCAATATATTATCGCACCTTTATAGTGCATTATTCCCATAGAGTCCCCTATAAATAATGCAGTGCTATCTCATGGTATTAATAGTCCAGATAGGATATCTAGGATGAGGCGTTGAGCTCCCTACACCAGAATATTGTAATCTTCCAGGACACAATAGGCAGGCGATCATTCTTGTAATAAAACCTTGACCCAGTCTTCTCAATGACAAGTTTCATCCGTCCACAATACAAGATTCCGCCATTTGTGTCCCGGTTCGTTATCAGCTTCCTGAAACTCACCGATCTGCCAGGAGTCCAGGACAAAGCGATGGGCTGCCAACCCGAAAGATCTCCCAGTCCAGATAGTCCGCCGTGTTAGTTTTTTATTATTATTTTTTTATTTTCGTCCCTACACACTGTTTAGTGCCGTGAAATATGCCAGCCATTCCACACTCGGGACGTTCAGGAGAATAATTATTATTGCCAATGCAAGCTAATTTTAATCTTTGTCATTGTTGAAGTTTTCGTAAGCTTTCCAAAAAAGTCCAGTGGCTTCTTTTGCGTTCATTCGTTATTATTAACTAGGGTAATTTTAATTGAAATTTTCAATTTGTTAATGTTTTTTTATGTTCTGCCTGGTTTTTTAATAGGACGTTTATCTTTGAGTTTTGATTTCATTGTTGCTTTAAAGTTTTAAAGAATTTTTTTTATTTTAAAAATGAAGTATAAAAATGTGGAAATTGTTATGCATTGTCAAATTAAATACACCTAAAAATATATTGAAATTATTTAATATTTTGAAATGCTCTGATTTGTTTTTAATACGAAGATAATAAGATGTTTGTTTTTTCATTCGAAAGAAGTTTGAAATTTTATTAAAATTATTAATAAAATAATATAACGCGGTTTTCATATGATGACAACACTCATCACAATATTTAAAAAGCGAGTCTCCTGATAAATACTTTTTTTGAGAATTTTCATTTATTATGCATTATTAAATATCTCTAAAATTATTTTTAAATAAATTTAATAATATTATCATTAAAATACCGTTTCGAGATTTTAGATATGTATTAATTATGATTAAATATTTAAATTGAATTATTTATACACCTGGTAACACTTGTCTGTCAAGTGTCAAAAAAATTGAATTGAATATATAAAATTTTACAGATTACGATTAACTACCTTCTATTGACAGACATGAAATGTGTTATAGATAATGGATGAAT
>JAGTTH010001114.1:0-41328 GCA_022606485.1 Agraylea sexmaculata
TTTCCCTTAATTAATTGATATTGTATTTTTTTATTTGTCAAAGTATTAAAAAATCTATTTAATCTTTTGAAGGACTCCATAAAGAAATTGTACATAGAAACAACATGTTCTTGAGAATTTTTAAAATATTATTAAATTATTATCATAGACAAATCATAATTACTACCTTATTGGTGTTAAAACTTCTTCAAAAAACAATTAATTGAATAAACTAAAACTTAAACTTTATTCAAATGTATTTTAATTTGATTAGGTAAGTAGTGTGAAGGAAATGTTTGAGTTGAACAACTCTAAAATATAATAATTTTCAAATAAAGTCTCTACCCAGATAATTACGAAAGAGTTGCAATTTTTGTTGAATAGTTTATTAAAAAATAATCAGTGATGTTAACTTTTGTTGTGAGCTTAAGTTATAAAATTTCCTAGATGATGAAAATTTAAATATGATTTATAGTGAAGAATATGGAAAGTCTGTAATTCATGTGTAGAGAGGGGTCAAGAGAAGTTTGCGTAGTTATAAGGTAATCCCAGTGCAAAGTTAAAGGCGCTGGGATAGTGTTTCCAGTGTGGTGAATTTCCTAGCTTATGCATTGGGAAGATTGGAAGAGTCATCTCATAGAAAATACGATTTTATATAAAAAGGGTGAGGTGAGGTAGTAATAATAAAATAGGTGGTGCTATAATAAAAGATGTACCCCGTTGACATAAGCTGATATGCCGCCCTCCTGCACACACCAAATCCCTTCACAACCAAACTATAAATACCTAATATTGTGAAGAATGGAGTGAAATCTACCTCCAATACCCTACATAAAAAGGGAGGGAATTTTTTTTACCGATAGGCAAGCTCTACGAACCTACGCACATTATTTTCACGCGATTTATGTTCATAGGAAATACATAATGGTATATAAAATAGGTTTTTACCGAAAATAGACATCTTATTATTGAATATCAATTACTCATCTTTCATTGATTTGCTAATAAAAATAATAAATATTCAACTTCTATTTTTGTTATAAAATACCAGCGTAATAGCTCAGGGGATAAGGTGCGTGGCTACATTTTTTTTAACTCATTTGATTAGTTACTACGACTGGAACATCGGGAATAATATGAATAAAATCCCAATCGATCACCTTGATCCAGGTTTACTTTGATTTCCTGGATTTTAAGCTAAATACTGAGGCAGTGAAGTAACACGTTTGTAAAAAAACACTTAAAACAAAAAAAAATATTAAATCATATGCAACCTATTGTGTATAAATATATGTATACAGACTGACTGTTTAATTATATATGAAAAAAGCATGCAACTTGTTATATAATTGGTTTTCTGATGATGACTAGCGCTGATTAGAAAAAACCCTAGACTCGTTTAAATACAAGGTGAATATTTCAAATAAAATATAATTTTTATCGCTTACATATAATTTTATTATGGAATCCTAGTATTATTATTATCACAATTTCTTTATTATGTATGAGTTTTTATAATAATTTATAGAATACTACATCTTTGGAAATACACGTAGGTGTACAGATTATATAAATCTTTTTACCTATAACTAACATGAGAATGTTTAATTTGATTTGACGGAAATATTAGTATAAAATTATAGAAAGAATGGAAAAGTATGTAAACCCATTTACAAGTATGAATATTAATAGATAATAACAACAATAAAAGCCATATAAAATATAATCCTAGTAGTAAATTATTCTGTATAAGTAACATTATGAGTTTTGCTTTAATTTTGACATGGGTCATTTAAACAATGTACGCTGATAAAATAATCTGACTTTTTTTTAAAGGTGTGCTCAAGAAAAGTCAGTGGAATGCGTTTTAGATTTTTTATACATCTTTTGACATAATAACAGTTTTTTTTAAATATTTTAGTATATCAATTTGACTAGCCGATGGGAATGGGTAATTGCAGATAACGTAGCTTATCCCAGATGGCAAGTTAACTTATCTAATCCTTTATTACTATCGTAGTGCTAGTTTTAAGCTGGAACTATTAGTTGTTCCGTCGATATATTTGTATGTAGGTGAAGGCATTCAAGCTGAAGACGGATCGGAAATGGTTGGTTACAGAAGCTCTTCCATTTTAAATAGATCTTTTCAATACCAACTTTGGCCTTTCCGGTTCAAACCCAAGTTCTACTAACCCTTCATCCCAAATCCTTCTTTAACCACACGCTCGTTGACTTTAGACCGATGGATAGTTATCTTCTACTATGACTCTTACATGACAATTTATAGTGAAAAAGTATTTTTTTAATCAAACTGTAGAACAACATATACAACAAAATCTAGTCTGTTTTCCAGACCCATCATAACTATTTGACTATGTTATCAAAATGCTATTGCGAAAAGGGCTATAAAATTTATAATCAATATCTACTTTATAAGTAACTATCTGGTTGCATAATGAATATAACAGGTGGGAAAATTCGCTCAGTTTCGTCACTATCAATGCTCTTTTTTGTGGCGTATATTAATGTACTATAAAATTGAGGCGTATTATGCGATTGGTTGGAGTGAAGCTGATCTAAACGTCACATAACCAAGATAAACGTATGGCACCCAAATAATTTAGCGAATGTCAAAAATCGCGTGCACCTGCTACGATAAATTAATAAAAAAATTCACACAATTAAATATATATATATATATATATATATATATATATATATATATATATATCCATATAAGAAACAGTTCTTAACTTTTGGAATAAAAACGGAAATTATTTATTCTTCTTTTTTTATAAAATATAAACAGTATTATTTACATCATTCAGAACAAAAAAAAGAAGAATTTAAAGACCACGCGGGCTTTAAATTGCTTATTTAAAAGAACTACAGAAATACCTACAAAATGATCACAATCATATGGGAGGAAAATAAATCATTAAAAATAGTATTCATAGAAAGCTTGTCGGTTAATTTGAATGAAGTAGGTACATTTAGACCCCCTTGAATATACTTTTTCACTCGCATAAAACTACTTTTTTGTTTATTGCGATGAGTATAATTATAAAAGAATATTAACGTTATAAATGTATATTTGGATATAAAGCCAAGCTTGGCAAAAAGCACACAAAGCTTCGCATATAAAGGTTGGGAACGTGACAACGTCAAATAGATACGAAGAGAGTTTCTAGCTGCGATGACATCTGACAAAGTAGACCAAGACCGCTGCTTCTTTATCCAGACTCCAGGACAATAAATCTTTATTTTTCTATTATCCTTGTGATGATGTGTCCATGTGTACAGCTGATGCAGTAGTGGAAGTCCTACAGAGAAATGCACTCGGCCATATATATATATATATCAAGTTTCAGGAGTATTTCAGGGATTACAGTACAGATGTGCCTCGTCTTTGTATTGCTGAACATCTCTTCAATCCACTCCACTGGACTCCTTCTTGAATCCATTGTTTTACTAATCCATCATGCCGCCTAACTTCTCTTTCATAATTTAGTTACAATTGTTGGAAAGATTATGAATCTTATTCTACACTCAACACGCCTTAATCTCATCACACTGTGTCAATGTATTTGATATAATTAATTCGCACTTTAATATCAATTATATTATTTACATCACATACATATATTGTAGGTATGACTGTATACAATTATCAATAATTCAATTTACATAGCTATGGTAAGTGCCACGCAATTATGGAATAATTAACCAAAAAATCATGATTATAACTATACCTAATAACTTTTTTCAACAAGAAAATAAAATGACAATAAGTATAAGGTAAATACATCTGTATTTTTTCAAGTAAAAATTTTGATATTTTTATAGCTACATTATTGTTTAAATAAACATCATACGGCAATATCATTGTTTGTCAATTATTATTTTAGGACAAAGAATAAAAAATACCAAATAACAGAATAATATAAATATACTATGACTATCAGAGATCAATGATATCAATTGAATGCGTAAACTTTAATTATAAAAATATCTATAGAACAATTTATTTATAAAAACATGGGTTAAAAATTATATAAATAAATAGAATGTGAAAACAAATTCTTTATATATAGTTAATTGTTAAATTTAGTAAAATTACATACAGATATATACCAAATAATAAAATATAATATATCATGGGTGGCGATTTTATTTATGTGTATGAAAAATATACCTACCGTTCTTATTGTTTTTTTTCTGAGTAGTCAAAAAATATTTTGAAAATTTTGAATGAACCATTTTTTTCTATTAAAATAACATACTATTATAAAATATTTGCATGTGTCGCTGATATGCAATTGGATCAGCTGTACGTGTATACCTGTATTGATTACAATCCTCAATTCTAATATTATTTCTGTTAATATTATTACACTCTAAATATTTTTATATTTATTTAGCAGGGGTATAAATAACGTTATCAAGGCACTAGTATTTCGAGGTTTTTCATGTTGGTGGGCTATCGAAATATTTGCATGTGAACGGCAACATAGTTTTGCACAACTCGGCCAAAATGATAGCCTGTACATGGAACAACTTGGGCTTCTATTTAGACGACTAACTATTTCCTTAAAGCAACTTTCTAAAGCTTTAATATATTATATGGATATTGTGTACTTCTCCAGCAGAGTACGGTTGCATTACAACACTGCTACTCTATTGTAACCTATATCAAATGCCCATTCTAAGAGTTATACATAATATGCACCTTGATTGTATCAATGTGAAGTTTGTTCACAGATAGAAGATAAAGTAATCTTTGTGTGTGAACGCGTTCATTTTTAACCAAAAACTGGAACGGAATTCGAAGTTATTCATCTGAAAACGGAAAAGAGATCTGTCCAAGAAACTTGTACTGGAGCGAGAAACTTTGGACCGGGATAGAGAAAAGAACCAGATGGAATAAGACAAAGTTTACTCGACACCATTGTAACAAATACCGCGGAATGGGGTCGGCTGCCCCTTTACCCATTTTAGACCAATTAAAATAATTTGCTTATATATTTATTATTAAATAATAACATTATGCTAATTCCTGCCTACTTTAATATCAAATTTATTTCACTTTTGACTATGCTCACATAGACTGAGATGGCTCTAATAAAATGCCTAGTCGAGATACCTCAGAAAAATAAGCTTGCCATTTGTATCGTTACAAATCTAAAACGCTTATCTGACATTATTGAAAAAAATGAGTTATGATATACGTTTTAAGGAAAATTCACATAGAATTAACCTAGCAATTACAGTTCTCAAAAAAGCTTTAATAGCTTAAGCTTAATTTGTTCCAAAATGGCGTATGAACCTCGTAGTCTACATATCAAATTCGCTTAACTGCAAATTGATCAATCAGTTCGAAATTTTCCACCCAAAACGTATTAAAATGGATTCAAAAATTGTAACAGCACCGCCAGATATGGCCAAAAAGAAGACTTTTAACAAAAAAAAATGCATTAAATGCTTAAATGCGTGAATGAATTTTTCAAAAAAGCTTAAATACACACTGTACATTTAAAAATCGCTTAAATGCATTTATCATGCATTTTTTCCAAATTTGTGCTATGTTTTCATTATTTTTTTTTACATTTCCATGTTTCCAATAGCTTCCCATTTATAAAAATATTTTTGAAATGTGTTGTCCTGAAATAGTGTGAAACGAAAAGCTTGAATATCTCAGAATAAGGAAGGTGCGAGATAAGCGTTTTTGATTTTCAACGACACATTTATAATATTTTTCCTAAAATAAAAACGATGTCCTACTTCTTAATTTATTATATTCTTGATAAAATTAACAGAGAATATCTTTTACTTTAAAAAATAAGTTTTTGTAGAGTAACAATTATAAATAAGACATATTATGTACATATATAGGGGTTGCGAATGACTGATTGGTCACATCACAAACTATGTATGTTAAATATCTCAAATATTCGCTATTGGCGCTATTTCGATCGAAATTTTATCGCCTTCTTCAATAAATAAAATACGAATGTAATTTGCATATATAGCATAATCAAATAATTTTTAATATTCATACATTTTTAACATGGCGGATATACTCGTAAAGCAAAGCAAAATATAAAATACACAATTAAAATAGGCCAAAGTATGTAAGTAAAACGAAGAGTTTCAAGATACTAGAAGAACAATTGGGTTAAAACAATAAGCAGTAAGTAACTCTCCAGAACGAATTTCCTTATTTTAATATCTTACTTGTGCGAGTCGAATTCCATTTTAAATTAACTCCGCCCCGTCCTTTGCATTTCTTCCCTGATAAATGACCTAAGAAGGACTTGTGTAATGTGTAAGTATTGGATTTTTTAATAAGCTAGCGAACACAAAGGAACTACTAGATATAGACTAATATAGATTTGATAATGTGCTTTTAGTAGGTTCGCTTGTCGAAGAAAAGTTAATTAAGCTTGTGAGAGGCGAGTGGCTCTATTTTTGCTTCGTTTTTAATATTAAAAGGTTCAGGGGATATCCGTTTGACTACAGAATAAAAGGCGTTATTGTTTAGAGATGAAAAAAAGGATACCATAAAATTTGCGCACTTCAATATTCAATTAATTTCAATGGATGATTAAAATATATTTTAAAGTTCAATTGGATTTCAAATTCAAATTATAAGAATAACATTTACACAGACAAGACAAATAAATGTTGTGATGCATAAATTTATCTTAATGTAAAACCAGCGTAATAGCTCAGGGGATAAGACGACAAATACTGGGTTCAAAACCCGTCAAAGTTAATCGATCGGTCATTACAACTGGAAGATCGGGAATAATATAAATAAAATCCCGATCAATCGCCTTCATCCAGGTTTATTCTGAGTTTTTGGATTATAAGGTAAATACTAAATAAATATTTATAATAAAATAACCGAGAGACAATGAATTAGCTCGTTATTGTGTCTAAAAACCAAATTTGAAAAAACGCTCTCAAAAAATCCCATCGGGCGTGTATAAAGTAAAAATTTAAAAATATTAATGAGCTGAATATTCGTTGTTACAAGCAATTTTAGTGTAATTATAACATGTTAACTTTCTCTTTGACCACTCAACTACATATTTCAATTATGACATTTTTAAAATATGGTAATGTGGCGATCATTTTTTAAATTAAATATCGTCTTTATAATTGACGGCATAAATTATTTAAAAAAGGTTAATTCTGCTTAGTGTTATTAAAATAAATAATACCCGTGAAAAAATAAATGGCTTATGTAAATGTTTATGGTCTATGGTTTATGGTCTATGGTATATTTATGGTCTTTATTTTTTTTTTAAATATTTTTGATGGTAAAATATTTGATAAATGCAAACGAAAGGTATATTTTTCAATTGAAAGCGTTAAAGGCTTCCACATCATAAGTCTATGTCATGGCGGAAGAAGGTTGGCATTAGTCAGAAATGCGCCTCTAGTGTCTCCACAAATTGCACCAAGTTGTAACTTGAAACCTTCTCTTTACATACATGCATTTCTCACCGATATGTTTAGACTTTACTATTATGCGGTCTTTGTCTTTAAAAATATATATATCACCCGTGGTTTAAAGTTAAATTGTGCCCGAGACACTATTCATAAGTCATAAGTCTCTTCTTTCGTGTTCCAACTGACGAGTGCTGCACTATCATCATGGCAACTTGGGATCCCCCGTAATGCTCTAGTGGTACTGCAGTATGATATAATAATAAAACATGTATTTATATGTTAAATAAAAAAAATAACACGACTCGACCCACTTGAAAAACATCCCATGGAATTGGTTCACCATCAAACATTTATATTGCTACGAAAAACCATTTATGAAGATTTAACCTTTACCCAGTAAATCACTCTAGAATTTGGTTTCATTAAAACAGTACACTATATTTTCTCTTTATAGTAGTTTAGGTCTTCAAAAAGTTTGGACGTTTCAGTGACGTCAGAGGATTTAAACATCCATTTCATTTTAATTATACATTTGCGTCATGACTTTACTTATTGCGGGTTTTCACATTTAAAATAAGGGATTACGTTATTGTATTTTATATCTCAATTTTTTTTATTTTGTATTTATTCTACTTACTATATATATTAGATATGAATATACAATGTTTGAAATTACAATATATCTGAGGAGATAAAGTGAAATTGAATAACGCCTTCAACATATATATATATATATATATATATATATATATATATATATATATATATATATAATAATATATATATATATATATATATATATATATATATATATATATATATATATATATATATATATATCTTTTTTTTCTATTTCTAACGTGAAGATTTGGAATATCGATATGGGATGCGATACAATATAACTTACAAAGGATATAGGAAATATACAAAAACCTTTACTACTACTGCAGCTACTTACTACTCGTTTAAATGTGATGTAATACCTACAAATAAGTCATGGAATGTGGTTCCTAATACTGATGATCACTTATTTATTATTATTTTTTGTCGTGGAAGACACATATTAGATAATTATTATTATTTTAAGATAAGATATTAATTTAAAAAATATTGTATTTCGTAAATGATTTTAAGGATGGCCGTTGTCGAAATGAAGTTAATCTTTACCTTAAAATGTGACACAGCAGTTGTATGAAAGTTTGTCTTAGTTGTTTCGATGATAGGTGTCAAAGTGTATCGTAAGAGTTAGCCGTTGGCTAAGACCAGGTAGTCTTGATCTCCGACGAACAGTAACTTCGACAAACTTCATTATTCTTGGGTTCTTTATTGAAAAAAAGTTGGTGTCCCTTCTCAGTCTTTACGTATCCTGCAGCGGTTTACCGAGTTTATGTTGATGACATAGAGACAAAGTTTACAAAAGTGACGTCCTGCAAGACTCGAAATATGAAGAGATTACGACCCGTGAAACTTTTCGCTGAAACAGGTTACCGCAACACGCAAAAAAAACTAAACTCTCTTTGTGCACGGAACTTTCAGCACAAAGCCTTTTATATTATGTATGAGTGTGTGGCTTTTTCAAAAGTATGATAATGAAAGAAGACCGTCGAGATGAAATAATCGGGCGTTGAATCTCTCGCCTCACGTGATTTATTCCGCTTACAAAAACTTTCCAACTATTTGAAATATTATAATAATATAACTTTATATACGATATGTACTGTAAAAATTTGCAGGAAATTGTAGTTAGGTAAGTTAATTTATTGAATATCTGGGTTATCGTTGTGATTTTAGACAGGCAATTGGCTCAGGCTCACATCTGAAGAGTGTTAATTTGAAGAACTTATGTACGAGTACAAATAAAGGTAGATTTTTGATCTAGGATTAGGGTTAAGCTTTTTTAGGATTAATTTATTTTTTTTCGAAAGAAAACTAAATGACTACTATTTGAAAAATGTGTAAGCCTTTCGATACGACTTTTGAAAATAATCAAAACCAAGAGTTACCACAAAGTATATTATCGTTTATGGCATAATCAGTCAATAAATTGTAAATTTAAATAAAAAAATGTAAGAACCTTTGATAATTCACACATTCAAAATGAAACACATTTTCTAAGATATATAATTTATTTTTAGAAGTAGGTAGATTATACTCATAGAATGCGGTGTTATTGCAAAAGAGAGGTGAGCCTGTAAAAACATAATTCAGATAGCGGAGAATTTCAGGTCGAATCTGTACGGCACTCAAATAATATTATCATTTTATTCACGCCATTCACTCAACGCCAAGATAATAGATTTCCCAGAACATTATTATATTTAGAATTTAGTAATTTTTATATATATAAGATTATATATTTGTGCTTGTAATTTAATTTCCATTAAAGATTCATCAGAGCAATCTTATCGGCCTTATCTTTTTTCCAAAAACCCATCGACAAAGTTTGGGTTGTTATCCGAAACAAATCAAAGGGAAGTCATCTATCCCCTTTGAGTTTATATCAGCACTTTTTTCCGGTTACAGGATAAGTTGGTGTCGTTTGACCCAACATTTTCAATCCATCACCTAAAAACAGAAATGACAAACTAATTTTCATCCTCTTCAGCTTCTTTAAAAAATCTGGTAGCTATAAATATGTATACTAAGGGATATCATTATGAAATAAATGTCAATTAAGCTTATTTTAAACGAATGAATGAAATAGTTCAATTTTCTCTTATGGTCTCGCAACTGTAATAAAGACATTAGTGAGAATGTGTTTAGTCGAGAATGGAACATTAAGGTTATATGGATATTGTATAAAATTGCCACCACGTGTGAGTAGAAATGCTACTACGATCTCGTAGGTGACTACGACTATGAATGTTCCTTAGTAGTAATTGTTGAATTATCACTACTGTATACTGTCGTCCATATATGTAATTAATTGATATTTTATTGGAATCTGATATTTTAACTTAGGATTGAATTTTCTCACTCAGCCAACAAAGAATGATAATATAAATTTCGCATGCAATATTGTGCAACTTTCGTAACAAATCTCACTTTCAAATATTGGCTGAGTGCATCCTTCGCAATGTAATGGCTAAGGTTGTGTATCCTAGTAATTCTGGTCACGAAGTTTACCAGTTGCACCATCGTCATGGGACACGTCTACGATTTTCCACCATTAATACTACGACTATTTCAAACTGATTCTATTCTCGCCATACATCTTTCATGTGAGCAGCTTACTTACATAAAGCACGTACAGATACGGAAAGGAAGTTTACACTCTGTCACACCTTCAATTATTGATGATGAATCCAACACGTGTAAGAAGCATTATATAACAATCCTTCAATAAGCGGAAATTAATATTGATACTTATAATCCACTAATTAAAAGACTTAGTCAACTGTCGCTCAAGAATGAGTTACTATTGTATAATCAGACCGATTCTTTTGTATGGATGCCCAGCTTGGTCTACTGTACACAAAACAAGTGCCTTAAGATGGTCTTAGATCTTGAACCAGGTACATATCTCAAAGAAGTCCACTAAGACATAAAGTTAAAAATGTAATAAACATTATACTAAATGACTTACTTTCTGACTAACCCGATTATATGTAATATCAATAAAACCAAAGGTGATTCGAAGAAACGTAAGTTCAATTTACCAATTAACTTCCAAAATTAATGTCATTAATAACTTCAATAACTTTGAAATAATTCACTCGATTCAAATTTGGTTTTACCCAAGCTGTTATTTAGTTTTCAATATAATACTTTGTAATTATTTTTGTTAATTGTTTATTAATCCTCATATCTGTAAATGGGTGTTTAATATAAGGTTACCTCACATAAATGTCATTTAAATTCTCATATTAGTTTTAGGTAAAAAAAGATTTATATATTCCTTACACTTAAGCTTAATGCATAAGATTATAATAGTATTATATCAAAATATAAAATTGAGCTTAAATAAATAAAGTGTAATAAATTACAATTATTGAGATACCGATGTATTAATATTTTTTATTGTTATAGAAGCTTCATTGATTTCAATTTAGTATTTGGTTGCATTATATACTACAGCGGATTTCTTGGTCTTCTATCAGATATTTAATTATCCGTTTCCCGTTCTAAATCGAATAGACATAGTAGTAGCATAGTCAGTAAAAAAATATTAAACGAGTAAATGTAGGTAATAGTGCATTCTAGCAGTTGCTCTGTAATATAGAGTGGGCTGCAGGCTCTATGCAATATTAACCAGCAGATGTGTGATTCGATTACGGTAACGATTCGTAGAGTCAGTAGACTTGGAGTACTACGATGTTCAGCCGCGAGCTACGATGATGCTAGAGCCACAACTACTGAGCCACACACTTACTACGCCACGATTACTGCACTCTGGATACTGACCACTGAATAGTAGATTCGTTTTAATTAAATAAAAAAAATATTATTTAAAAATATAAAGAGTAAACTGTTTCCTTCCTTCCTTTATTCATTGATATTGTGTAATATGTATAACAATTGAGTTATAATAAATTTTTCTAAGAATATTAGATTCTACGTGGACCTACATAGTTTTTTACAATTTGAATAAACCCTACTGAGTATTCCACTAACGAAGTCTGTTCATTGCAATCAAAATTAATGAAAAACAATATGTTCATAATAAGCTAGTACATTGTCGGACAAATAGTATAAGCTACGGCACGTCTACGCCGTACTGTACCAATTACTGACCACGTTCACAAACACTCCACCTATTCATTCCACAAGGTGTACTAACACTTCATATTACCAATACTAATCTCTTACACAATTGTGATTTATTGTGGCTGCTTATTTGATCTGTTCTAGCAATAAAACACTTAATTAATTAATTTCAAAATAGAATATTTTAAAATAATATTTACAATATATTCAATTCATTTACAAGCAAAATACATATTATGAACTTATTTCTGTTTGCTTGGAGAATATAATTGATAATTGAAATACGCTAAAAATGCTTTATAAAATTCCTACAAATAAGAGAACAGTGACAAGCGAATATTTTTCAAGGCGGAACCCGTCTATTATTAGCTGAGGTCATCTCAAAAGACCTGTGTTGGACACAAGTAAAAAGAAGACATCCACCATTATAAATAATGATCTAAAACTTACCTCTTAATCATTTATCTGAGTACTCTTACATCATTATTGGCCAAGTTATTTTAATGGACAAGAAATTTCCTTAAATAGAGTTTAAAAAAAATATCATTAATGACAATTTCAATTAAGTTTGTAATAAATCGTTAATCAAGGTAGTGTTTGCAAGCTATTGAGGTAGAATTATTTGGTTTACCAACTATTGACATGAGGTCACTGAATTACAATCGCATGGTATGCTGGCTAATTAATTATAGTTTAATTAGATTTACATACTATTCAATTAAAATTTTAAAGGAAATAAAGTCCTTATTTCATGACAGGGTTGTTTTTGCTTGAGAAATTTGTTACTTTGAAAGATATTCAAATAGTTGAGAGTTAAAGCACGCGACTCAAAATATGGTGCATCTTAAGTTTAGGGCAGAATCACCTGCAACACTATCACACTTTGACTTCACCTAAGCGGCCTGAAAGTTTCCCAAGGTAAAATGCATTCTTTCACATTTTGTCGGTAGTGATGTTTAAATTTAAAGAGAGGTTGTTTAACCAACCACTGCAAAGATTAATTGTATGTACATACATTATATGATTATACATTTATATAAGATATCAACGTTTAATAGATTTTTATCAAATTTTTAATTTTTGTTGGTTTTGTGTCTCTGAGTATAATAAATTGAATTAGTAAATTGAGTTGCTTAAAAATTACTTGAGTAGGAATAATTTGTAGAAAGACTTATTATAAGATCTCGGCTAAGTGGATGCACTGAAGTGCTGGACACTGCGCGGGTTATATATTTATTAAATGGTATCACTCGATTTAAAATATCGGATGTATATAGATATTGACAGAAAAATCTAGTAATATTAATAAAATAAAATTAATATATTTTAAATTTACTCACACATCCCTGTATTCAGCCACATTCAGCATTCTAATTTCTCCCATGAAAATATTTTTTGTAGGATTATCTATTATGAATTTAAATAGATTGATTCAATATAATAAAAATATTGCCCACGCAGTTTCAAGTGCTCCAAGGCACTTCAGTGCAACTATTTATCCGAGCTATGCTTATAATATAATATATATAATAATATAGTACAATAATAAGTTTCTCCGGGAATTTCTAATTACTGGTTTATTTGGTGTAAACTCTTCAAAGAGTTATTTGTTCAAATATGTTTTTTATAGGAATTCCCACTGCAATCACGATAGCCATGGGGAAAAGTGCAAATACCGGTTTCAATTGTTAACCCGGCCTACAGTATTGATTACGCTTAACAATTTTATATAAATATTAAATAAATTAATTGATTAGTTTGGTTCTATACAGGGTGGACTTGAAATAACTGAAAATATTATTGGGTGTGATAAGGTATCGTAAGAATAATCGATTTTTTTTTTTAATATGTTTTCTTATTAATTAATATTACAAGATAATTAACAATATCAATTATGTAAAACAAACACAATATACACGTAACTTTAAAGAAACAGTTGATTCCAAGATGGTGGTCCAAACTCGATTCCCAAAGCACTATTTATATTATTATTAATTATTTTTAATTTATTTTAATTATTAAATTATATATTTTTTAAATTATTCTTACGATACCCTACCACCCCTTAAAACATTCTCAGTTATTTCAAGTCCAGCCTGTATACATTTTAGGGTTTGTGTATTGGTCTCTATAGATAACTAGGCTATAATTAAAAGTATTGGGACAAAATATTTTTTGTTACAATTATGACATGTGATGATATTTGTATTATCTGAGATCACACTCAGTTCATTAAAAGTTGTAAAACAGGTGTTAGATAAACGAAATGTCGCAATTTAGTATACGGACAAGCAACAAACAAGATTCTTGAACATTTTAACCAGGTATAATAGACAAGGAGCTTCCAGAGCAGGACTTCTATTGAGTTATAAGCAAAGTTCAGACCTGTAACACGGTTATAAGTGAATTCACTTTGTTAATATCTCACTCGGTATATGTACTCTTACTATGGCCTACTACAAATTACTTACTCACCATATAAATGCATATGTATAATAACTACGCCAAGTCACTCTGCTATTCTCGTACTTAAATGGGTTGAGACTAGACGAGACGCGTTGAACTTCACTTATTCCTAAACAGTGATACATACTGAAATTCACGAGAATCACTGAATGCAATTGCACAATAACACAGAACGTTTACACTTTATGTCAATTCCATTCTGCGTTTATTCAGCGCTGTTAATTATGACTACGGGGAATCATACATATTCAACAATTGAAATTCAGAAATACATTACAGTGGTACTTCGAGATACGTATGCCCTGACATACGAATGTTTTGAGATACGGCGAATAATATTCGAGAATTTCTACCTCGACATATGACGATAATTTTAAATACGAATTTTTATGGGCGATAATTTTATAGATGATCGCTACTATAATAATTTTTATGGAAGGTCACTATAAGAATTTTGCGCCAGAATTGTGTAGGTATATGTAAAAATCAATAAATATCTCAGAGTAAGGAAATAATAGAGTCACAGTCAGTTTTAGGGAACTGAGAACGTCTTATTGTTCTCTATTTTTAAATATAATGTATTCAAGTGGAGACAGAAGTATACAGCCGCGATTTTCACAGGAATTTATTTTTATTACTCTAATACCTCAAACCTCTTAACCTCTTAACCTCAAATTATCCATTGCCGATTTTAAAAAATGTACATAAATATTTTTTTTATTCAAAAACACGTGGTACGTTAAGAAACCATTTTTTTTTTGCTAGGGCTTTTTGAGAGGCTGGAACGGATTAATGGCAGTTTTTATGGAATTATATAGGAAAAATTGCTTTGAGTTACGATTGTTTTGAAATTTGACGATTATCCCGGAACGAATTAAATTCGTTTCTCGAGGTACCACTGTATTTAGGATTATATTGTAGATTTTATATACTTTTTCAATGGTTCGCATTTTAATGGAAATCATGAATAACTTTTATATTATAATACACTTTTTATTAGTTATGAATAAACAGTCATTGGTAATCTTAAGGATACGGAATATATAAATATTTTTACCTATGTTTAACATGAATATTTCGGAATATTGATATGAGGTGCCATATGATATAATTTATAGAGAATTTTTGGAATAATATAAAATCCCATTTAAAAAAATGAATTAATAAATAATAATGAAAAAAAAATATACAAAAAACAAATATTCCATTATTAGGATTTAATCTTAAAAATGGTTTATTTGGGTAAAACCAAATTTTAGTTGAGTGATTGATTACATTACTCTATTTAATATGTTTCTCTTAAGTCAAGTAACAAGGTATCTATTATGAAAGTCCATTGGTAAAATAAATTAATGTTTCATGAAGAATTTTTGGTTTTATTGTCATGGCTTATAATTGGGTTATTCAGGATTTAAGAGGTTATACATTTAAATATAGTTTTCTAACTTAAATGTGTATTGTGATATTTTCTTTTATCATTTTTAATTAAATTAAATATCCTTATGAACACCTATAAGATCAGTATCTGGCTCAATTTATAAAGCCATCTTAAAATTCATCAATAATAAAGATTATTTGTTATTTTTGTATAAATGTTTAATTTACTTTAGGGTGTACTTTTGGTCAATATTTAGTTAGTATATGGAGTATTGTTAAGCCAAGGTAAAGTAAGTCTCCCATTTAGAAGGTAGTAACACGTGAGAAACCTTTTTATCGTCCATTAAACGATAAGGGGACGAGTCGGTTTTATTCCCTTACAGATGAACGCCTAAGTTTCCTACCTTGAGTGACCAAATTAATAATAATTAAGCCAACGATAGACTTAAGCTCCCATATTAGTTATACTTAATTTTTAAATGAATAATAATTAAAAAAATGTTTCGATTTAAAAAATATGGTGATATAATTCAAAATATTATGTGAAAGTGCGCAGTACCCAAGCGGCCAGACCATGATTTATTATTTTCTATTTCGGAAAGGCGATTCTGTGTATGTGGGTGTTTTATATTTTTCCATATAAAGTGTAGGTGTGGTCCAAGTTTTTATTCGCCTGGGGCCCAGATGTTCCCAAGCGGTCGTCATGTGACGATTTAATTTATTAGTTCGAGAGAATTTCACTACGGCAAAGGGAGTACAGAATATTGTCGTTTGGCTTATAGGAAAAGTCGTTGTGTTTCTGAACAAGTTTTGTTGGACACAAAGTTTCAGAGTGTGTTTCGTCAGGTAATGCTTTGTCATGTTGCTAGTGTCATATGAGATAAATTTCCTTTGTCCGCTGCCTATTAAGTATTTATATTATAAATAGTATTACAAAAAGTGTAAGGGTCGATCGGAATTCAAATACACGACGAAACACAGTGTTTGTAGCCTTGAATCTACCACAAAAAAATAAGTTTTATTTATTTATTATTAATTGACTTACTTATTTACGCTCAGAGGGGATTTTTTATAAATTTTGTTTTTTTACACACAACAATGTATTCATTATGTTGGTGATCTTAACTATTACTAGTTACACAGGTCACCGACTTAATAATCGCCTCAGTATTTACCTTACAATCCAGGAAATCACAGTAAACCTGGATCAAGGCGATCGATCGGGATTTTCATATATTATTCTTAATGTCCTAGTTGTAATAATCGATCAAATCATTTTAATTTTACTTGAGAGAGACTTGAACCTATGACCACAGTATCTATACGAATTATATCCTGAACTATTATGCTGGTATTTATTTCATTGTGAATATCGTTTATAATAAATGACTATGTAACGTCTTTCCCAAGTCCCTCTTAGGTAGATATATTAATATATTTTTTGAAATTGCTTTCTTCCATTATAAATGTATCAATTTTAAAGCATAATGGATGGTAATATCAATATTATATTACGCAAAATTGAGTTTGTTGTTAGGGGAAGGCTGTTTTGTTAAATTAGGAGGTTTGTGAGGATCGTCACGGGGTGAATGGGGGTGTAAGGAGGGTGGTTATGGGGATCGTCGAATAGAAGAGTACTATGTTAAGGGAAGTACTGGTGGAAAAAGCTTTGCGATAAAAGCTGCATACAAGTGCATTACATTTGCCACTGCTCCAAAAAGGTTACTGGCCCTGTTTTGCACATTCCCATTATTTTTTTAGCACTCTCATTTTGCCAAACGTATTAGCGAAGCTTCGAAGTGGGTCTCTTAAGTGGAAGGTGTTATTATGGACTCAAAACTCAACTTAAGCACATTAAATATATCTCAAATAAGACTAATATACATGGCTCTTAATACCCTTTATCCAATCACCAATAGATAATAGAGAGTAAATTATCTCCCAAATATACATTGATACTTTATAAATCCACCATTAGACCCCATATTACGTATGAAAGTCCTTCTTGGTCCTCAGTACCTCAAACTCACATCCAAATTTGCCAAATCATTCATAACAATTGCCTTAAAATGATAATAAATTAGGTTCAGGGACATATCTTGAAGATATTCATGACTTCATAATTTTGCATAATATAGAATCTAAATTAATTATTATTCACGAAAACGCAGGTTTAGACTCATAAAGCTAATAGGCATATATTTTTTAAACACTTCATTTTGTAATTATTATTATTATTCTTTTTATGTTTGTTTTGTTATTTAATTAATTGATTTATTTAGTTTTTAGTCATCAATTATGTCACAAGTGGGTTTTTGTAACATTTTCCCATAAATTATTTAATACCATTATAAGTATCATCATGTTGAAAGAAGTAAAAAGACCATGTCTGTAAGCTCAATCTCACTATACTTATGTATTGTATCACAACGATTATTGTAAATTATATTTAATAAATAAATTGTAAATATTTTCAGATCAGACGTTTTCAGCTGCAATTGAGCAATTTTAATTACTTGAAAACATCATAAAATTCAATCACCAATTAAAATGAACATATAATTTAAATAATTGTTAATTTCAATATATTTTTTTAAATTATTTAGATTGCGTTGGTAAATGAGGATGGGTTTAAGAAACGACCGCCTTAACGGCCCATGTGGGTAGATTCACCTTGGATGAACTGCCTCTTCTTTACATCCTGATACTTTAGTAAACTTCTAAACTGCAAATGCACTAAGTGGCTTTACTATCACACCCCCTCGTTTTGATATATTTTAAGATTTTGCCCTCGTGAAATAACACCTGAGATCACCCAAAAGCGTTACGGTCCAGGTAAAACAGAACAATTTACCTATGTATATACGTACGTGGAATATTTGCTAAAAGGGCAGTAATATTGATATTTATCTTTTCATTACTATACTCACTTTTTTATAAACTATTATCTCTTATTTAATTATTGTGAGAGTGCAAAGTGCATGCATAAGAGTACTTTTAATGGCATATCATCACGACAAAACTAGAAGTAGACGTAATAATAATGTCTTTCCTTGCTCATATATTTGGAGATATTCTAATGAGACTCTTCTATAACAAGAAATGTGATTCATTGCTGCAGCGCATCATTTTATACAAAAAAAAATATTATACAATTTCTTTATTAAATATAATTTGCGTACAATGTTTTGATTAATGTACATAATGATTAGATGTTACAATATTAAGTTTATAGACTAAGTCTTTTACTTATTTTAATACGGAGTATAATCAATTGATATTTAAAATAATTAATAAGTCATAACATAATTTATGGGAAAAAATACAAAAACCCACTTTTTATACTAAATGATAAAGGTATTATGATCACAAAATTATTATTTTTTTTTTATTTTTTTATTTTAAATATAAATACATATAATTACTACATCCAACTGCACAACCACCACAGCATTACGGGGGATCCCAAGTCGCCGTGATGATAATGCAGTACTTGTCGGTTAAAAAAAAAAATTACAAATGAGAAAAAATAAATTTATCAATAAAAGAGAAAAAAGCAGAAAAACATAAAAAGAGGAACAATGTAAAAAAAAAAATAATAGATTAGTGATATAAAAATAAAAATTTGTGCACGCTCTCCATAAACATAGGGAGGGACAGATTGAACAGGTCATTATCTGTCCCCCTGACAGACCACTCATTCAAGAGGCGTAAACCTCTGGTAAGAGGACTGAATTTGTGGTGGTTGGAATGCGAGCGGGGGATTCGGAATAGGGAATGGTGACGCCCTCGCGTATAATTCTCAGGACAGAACAGTCCCACACGCTCAAGTATCTCTGGCACAGTAATGTGACCTCTGATAACCAGAAATAATAGACGTAGCAAGGACAAGTAATTATAAATAGGACCTTTGTTAGAGATTCATTATTATTATATATAGAGCTTTTTAGACACAAAAACGTGTTAATTGTCTTTCGGTGATCTTAACTATTACTAGTTACACAGGTCACCGACAGAGACGCTCTGCCCGACATAATAATCGCCTCAATATTTACCCTACAATCCAGGAAATCAGAGTAAGCCTGGATCAAGACGATCGATTGGGATTTTATTAATATTATTACCGATCTCCCAGTTGTAATAACCGATCAAATCAATTAAAAAAAATCTTGTCTTGAGCGGGATTTGAACCCATGCCACGCTTATTATCCCCTGAGCAATTACGCTGGTAATATTGCCTTAATGATTGAAATTCAATTTTTAAATTACATAGACCGCTTTACATTAAGGTTACAGACCTTTTCAGCAATATATTAACCCTCACCATTTTTCATTAGAATTTGATCGTCAAATGAAGCATCTTATTGGACTATATTAATTAATTATTATAATGCGTAGATCGATAGAGTAATATAAATTATTTTACAGCTTACAATCTGTGTCTCAGTTTGTATATTTACTTAATTTCAGCAAACTGAAAGGTTGAATACTTGACTAAATCGGGATATAGTTTTAACTGAATTACAAAGATGGCACTAAAAAGTAAGATTTTTCTGTTTATTATCACACGTAAGCAATCACAATTAATTTATTTTCAAATAAAATAGTGGGAAGAAGGAGTTTTATTTATGAATTTTTTTACCTCTTAACTAGCCTGATTTAATATATATTTTTTTCTCACACTAAAATTATTTAAAACTCCTTTTATCATAAGAATTTATTTTTTATAATAATTATCTAAAACTAAACCCAAAAATTACTTGGACGTGTACAATAATTTATAATTTTATTTTAACAATGTTATTAATTATTAAGTATAAAACAAACAAGTACACTTCATCAGCCTTAATTCAACAGCATGAACCTTAATGTGTTTTGTTATTAAGATACAAAGTTTGTATCGTGTTTGAGGTTTCCTTTTATATAATATCTGAAAGAATCTCTCCCATTTTCCGGAACTTGGCTGATGGGTCGTAAATTTTCCACGCCGAGAACATTGAACCGGTTCGCCTTTCTTTTCTTTGCCAAATTAATTTATTAATCGATTGGTGAAAGCGTTGAGACGTTAATTGAAAAGTTGCTTGGGGGAAATTCTTTACAGCGAAATCGATAAAACATTGTCGGCCATCGTTTTTAGTTACAAAATACGGATTTATTACACTATAAACTTCTTAATAATTTGATGATAGACCGATAAAACCTATTCGATATTATGATATCTAAGAATTTAAACCTTATTTTTTTAACCGCTCTTCTAGGAATCTAGGTATTCGGGATAGAATATAGGATATAGGAATTTATTTAAAGGAAATTTAGGTACACTTGGATATAAGGTAAAAACTAATAAATGTATAATGAGCAAGCATATTTTAAACTAAAAATAATTTAATAATAGTGCATTTTCATTTTAAATTCCTTAGCTACTATTTAAAATATTAAAATGAAATAAACATATAACTGATTATATAAAAATATCGCAAAAATTCACAGAATTAAAACAAAGTAAACAAAGTTTCGTACATTTTTTTTAAATGTATGGAAATAGTTTTGAATTAGGGAATACTAATTTATTATATTAGTTATAAAAAATAATAAGCAAACTTCTTCAATTGTGATGCCATCTGTTGAATTTTCAGTGAAACATTGGAAATCCTGAACATATTTAAAACTACAGATTTT
This sequence comes from Agraylea sexmaculata, assembly GCA_022606485.1. NCBI lineage: Eukaryota > Metazoa > Arthropoda > Insecta > Trichoptera > Hydroptilidae > Agraylea > Agraylea sexmaculata. The sequence goes on from JAGTTH010001114.1 coordinate 21,667, forward strand.
ATTATAAAAATAAAGATGTCGTTTTAACATGCTTAATAATTATTAAATATATGTTTATTTCAATAAGCACTAAATGAATTATTAATTTATCAAAAAATCTGAGACCGTATGCCAATAACGAGCAAATAGAGTGTATAGTATTTAAATAATTTACTTGAATGGCTATTTGAACTAAGATAGTGTCTCTTTGTCTCACTACAAGAAAATTGAAAAATTAACAATTTAAAAGGACTGGAGGAAAGAAAGAAAGGATATATAATTAATTTTCTATTAGATTTTATAATCAAACTTGCCTTAATTACTCAATGTATCTATATTTAAATAAAAATGTATTCTTATATAAAATGGGCAATGGCTTGGTTGTGAATTTATGATAATATTTCTTCAGTAAATATAAGAATGTATGGGGTGAAAAGGGTTTGCCAAGAAAAAGATGAATATATAGAGTTCAATCCATAATACGACCTCAGCTCAAGTGTGTTCTTGTCTAAAAATTCAATATTGTTTTAGTTTAATCCACTTCCATTTGGCAAAAGCCCTTAACTCACATATTCAGTAAAAATGTTTGTACAAACAAGGCCGCATATCGTTGTTTTTTTTCACCAAATAGACAATTTATTCTGTTTGCTTTATCCTTCAAACCTATCAAATATTTGCGGGTATTTTAGCAGACTTGACATATGTTATAAATTCATAGGTATCCCTATTTAACAATAAAAATATTGTTGTTCATTTATGCATTGAGAATTTAAAAAAAATATTTAAATCTGTAATGCTGCTTTAAATTTCAAGGTAAATTTCATGAAGTGTCCTTTTCTCGTGTGTTACTTTTGGGAATTGTAAGAAAAGACATAAAAATGCAGTTTAACAAGATTTAACGGAGACCTGGGAACATAGCTGTACTCTATTTTTTGTTTATTACAATAAAATAAGAAACTGAATATTACATAATATTTTTTTATTTTATTTAAATTGAATATATTTTTCCAAGGTGTGTGAAAGCATTTCAATTACACGGTGTGACTTCATACAAGGAACAACGGTTTTATTTTACGCCAAGTCTACGCCAAATTACTGATCACTCCCAATGGTGACACATAAATTTTCAAGGAACCCCCCTTCAGGAACATCTCACAATATTTGACTTTTGAAAGGGAAATTTCAGATATTAAACCTATTCCTTGGAGACGGAATTCGAATTACCGTATATTATATGAACAATGTTATTATACAATCAGAATATGGCTTTATTCATCACAATGATTAGAAAAAAATAATCGACCAATATAAACTGGGTTATAATATAATAAATCTATGCTCATTAAGCAAAATATATGTATCATTTAAGAAAAAAATATATAATAAAGTTTTATAAATTTAAATAAATTATATATTTTTATTTATTTAGAATATTTATTCTTATTTATTTACGCCCCAATGAGCTTTTTTGAGAAGGTTATTTAGACACAACAACGTGTTGGTGGGATCTTAATTATTACTAGTTACCGACCGTCACCTAGGTCACCGACAGAGCGGCTCTGCCCGACTGCTATATATAATTGCTTCAGTTCAAGGCCATAGATAGATCAGGATTTTATTAATATTATTCCCGATATTCTAGTCGTAATAACCGATCAAATCAATTTAAAAAAAAAATTGTCTTGAGCGGGATTTCAACCAATGACCTCAATATTTGTATCCATGCGTCTTATCCCCTGAGCTTTTACGCTGTTATATATAGTAATATGGGGTTCTTTATAAAAAATAAGCGATTTTCAATATCAGCTCATAATATCATGAATGTGTAAATGCAAGGAATTTTGTGTGTTAAAACATTAAATCTAAACAACATAAAATTTTTGATTTTTATATACTAGAAAATGTATTACTACTATTTAGTATTAACTTCTACTAATAGAATGATTTTCAACGGAATATTTTTGATTATAAATTACTGAATCTAATATAAATGTCAAACGAAGTAGGCGGCTTGTTAAAATATGATTAATCGCTCACATTTTCCAGAAATTTTACGTGTTTTTGCTTGTTATGTTCCCATATCAGTGTTTCATGAAATCAACCCTCACAAGAAAGAGAGGGCTGAAGAATGCATTCCTTTATGGCGTAAACAAGTTCCGACACAAATTTATGGGGACAATTAACAAAGTGCAAAAAAACAAGTTGTCGGTAGCCCCGTGTTTCAGTCTAGGTTGAATTAGGTTTAAAAAATTCAAGCGAAGAAAAGAGCAGATGGCGGAATAAAATACTGAACGGCACAACAGGGAAAAATAGGCCAAGTATAAAAAACCACCACCAGAAATTACTAAACGAGCTCTGCGTTACGCACTTACCTTAATATCACCACATTGTACATATTTTACATATTTTCATAATAACAAAAAATGAATTGATGTAAGCATTAGGCTCTGACACAAAGCAATTTGGCTTGTTTTTTATTACATTTATGTATATGAAAAAAAACATTTTTTAATATGTACACTTAATTCTCTAGATCTTTCAGTTCAAAATTAGCTACATGATTAACTAAGCCAACACAGAGTGTAATATTATACAACTGATAATAATTTAAATTTTAATTTTTCAATGTATTATTTTTGATATTTTGTTGACGTAAACATATAACGAAAGAGTTACTTGGTATATCATTTTATTATACTTAAACCTTTTACGAAATTGACTTAAATATATAAGCAACATAATAATCTTTACAAAAAATATACACATTGCATAAAATTTATAAAATAATATAGAAAATAGAATAAAAACACAATACGAGGATAAAGCTTGAGTTGCTAAAGGATAAGTAATAGTTATATAAAAAGTAAATGAATCGCCACGATAATTTAATCGAATTTAATCTGAAGAAATTAACTTTAAAATATCATATCAGAATTAAAAATACATGTTTTTACATACATATATATGTTTTTTTATTGTACAATTTGTTTATTAAATATAATTTACACTAATATTTGTGAAACAATACATAAAGCGAGTGAGATTAAGCCTACTGACATGGTCTTTTTACTTATTTTAATATGATGATTCTTATCTTGGTATGAAAAGTTATATTTTATTACAATAATCGTTATTATGTTACAAATAGCCACTACATACTAATAATGTTATTTAATAAATTAACGTAATTGAGTATCTAATATAAGGCATGCAAAATATAATTTATAAAGTGTAGTCTTAGTATTATATTTTCCTTTATCATAAAATCTGAAATTTGAAGATGACCCGTTTGCCCTTTCATAGTATTGAATGATTCATGAAAAAGCTCATGTGAATGGAGTTTTATGTACCTACATACATTTATAAAAATATAGAATAGATGGCACCCTCGGGTGAACATTGAAAACACTGGCACATCCTTACCACATCGATCTGGATTATGTAGCGGTGATGTTGTTTTAGCGAATCATCGAAATTATTCCCCGAAGCTATTGTTTTTTTACTCCTTCAAACTGAACCACCCTATCATTCAACTGTAATGGATAATCCGCTTTGGTACCGCAGCCTGCGATAAAAGCAATATTTAAATTTTGATAACGTAAACGAAATAACACGGCACCAATATCAATTAATTTATTAATATTATATTGAAATTCAATATAATATTTTATGACTCGGTTGAAAAAGTGTCTAAAGGTAACTAATGTGATCACCGTAGCGAAATGACACTTGTCGTAGCAGTTGGCAACGGTCGTAGTGTCGTCTTCAGGATTACGGTACGGTCTGTAATTGAATGTGTAGCCTCTCCGATAATTAGCCTTGAGATTTGGGGAATTAAGCTACAGCCAATCAACTTGGAATATCTTTACCTTCGTACGTTTGCTCTATTCATTGAGTCGACAAATTACCACACACATCAACCGAGCGTCGTTGCACATTTTAACTAATCTTGAATTGGAGTCTAAAATTACCCACCCCTATTCCAATTAGGAACACCGTTTTTAATCAACCCATATGTTAGTAGGTATATAAATGTCGTATATATGAATACTTAGCTACGAGGTCATCGTCCTACGAGGCCCGTAGCCGTAGCCAAATAAATAAATATAATATATCTTTTATGAAGTGCTAATAGTAAAATGTTAGGGTGGGATTGTTTAAAAAAAACTCACATCTCTCTCAATCTCATATTCTATCCGGATAGTTTTTAAATGTAACCCACCAAATCTACATCATAAACTTTTTGTACATTTTACTTAAAATTAGCCATTGTAGCTTAGTGTTTTATATGATGGATGAGTATAGAGGTGTCTTATGGCATAAAGCAACTAGACACTCTTCTGCTACGAACTGTGCAATTAAATCTCTCTTACATCATACTGCTATGCTACGACATCCACTATATCCTGAAAATATATTATTGCACTTATCCCTTGCATTCACCAGAGTACAAAAAATATATGTTTTAGACAAAAATATGCCCGCTTCATAGTATTTTTTTAAAACTATGTAAATTTAAATCCAGGTAGGAAAGAAGTTCTTCAAATGTATTAAACGTATAATATAAACGTATAGTATTTTTGATGCGCGTTTTTCGTAGTTTTAAGTGTACTTATGAAATGTATGAATATATTTACTTTTTTACATTAATACCCAAAACTAGATTTTGTATATATTATATCGCCTTTTGAATGAGTGTCAGGGGGACAGATAATGACCTATTCAATCTGTCTCTCCCAATGTTTACGGAGAGCGTGCACAAATTTTTATCTTCATCTTACTAAAACATTTTTTACATTATTCCATCATTTATGTTTTTCTTCTTTTTTTAATTTTTTTTTTTTATTCTTCTTTTCTTTTCTCTCTTTTCATGGTCCAACTGACGAGTGCTGCACTATCATCACGGCGACTTGGGATCCCCCGTAATGCTCTAGTGGTACTGCAGTATGATATTATATATATATTTATATATAAGTTATATGCAGTATATATATATTTATATAAAAAAAATAACAGTGATTTTTATGGTTGCTTAAATTAAATATTGTTAAATAATGAGATAAAGAGAGAAAACCTAGACCAAATCCTCAATAATTGTGTGTCATGTTCAGTAAGACTCAATTTGTTACGACGGATTGTATAAGAATAATAGTAACACTACGTTAGGTTCTTATTATAAAGAGATGATTTGTAGTCACTATTTTAAACATTAACTTTACAATATTATTAGTGATAGTGTACAGTATTCCTGTTATTGATCCTAACCTTACCAAATTCCTATGAAGGCGTAGTGTAGGGTGTCTAAATGGGCGTTAATGGTTATAATTTTCATTGAGTGAATGTTAATAATATTGTAGATGTGTATGTTGATATACACATATCTGGTTTAGATTTATGTTTAAGTGTGACCCACAGGTCATGTAACCTGCCTCTCTACGAACAAAGCAGTTAACGAAGCCAGACACTGGTTCATATACACTACAAGCGGATATACTTGGCTGAGGAGGCTAAATTCAACACCTACGCCATACAATATACTGACGACTTATAACTGAACAAAGAATTTCATAAATCTTGGATTAATAAATTGCTTATTTTAATAACAACAAAAATGAGCCGGCTCCATATTATTTTAAAATAACCAATTTCCAAAGTATTTTTATCATGTTATTAAGATATCAATTAACATTTATGTCAATTTGCTAGATTGATAGTCTCGTGTTATTTATTTACTCCTTATTAAATAATTTAAAAAAATCCACTGGTTAACGAAAATAAATCTGTCTGAGGCCTTACGTCAAATCTTTTTTTAGAGACTAAATCAAAATAAATTTACCGAAGTACCTACATATTATATATGTACTAAAAATTGTTGTTGAATATATTTTTGTCAACCGGTCATTTAAAAAAAAATTATAATGGAAATAAAAGATAAATATATCATTTATTCACATGTAAGTGTTAATAATACCACATATTTATAAATCTTAAATAGGATTTTGTAGTGTTAATTATTTTTTACTATAAATTTATTTAATCTCTTTTAGTTTAACAATTTATTTTCTCATTATTTCTTGTCTGATCTTTACTATTTTATCAATGTAAGAATAAAATAGTATATTATTTTGAAAACCCAGTGATTTTTGTATCTATGTCTGTCTATATATAATAAGGTAATATTCATATTATATGTACATCTTCATATATGTATTAATCTTCTTATCTATAAATGGGTTTTTAATTTTTTTCCCATACTTTTTATTATTTAATATTAAGTATCCTCAATGCCACATAAAAATGTTCACATGTTTGTTATCAGTAAAAAGATTGATATATTCTCTAAACCTAAGACTAATTCTAGAGATGTTTTGTATTATATGAACAATGTAAAATTCAAATTTAATAAAGAAATTGTAATATTACATATTATACGTACAAAAAATTATTGTGATTCTCACGAAAATGCTTCTATGCTAGTAATTAAAGCATTATAATATTGCCATTTTAACTTAAAAAAAATAGTTTTTCAGTACTTGGACAGGTTGTCTGACATTATAGGCACCTGTTACATTACTGGTATATTCAAAATGTGGTTACCTTATATCGGATAGTTTAACAACAGTTTGGCGACTAGACGTGTCTACCCTCGAACAATATTAAAATCAATATCTCATAATGAATGTGCGGAAATATGCTGAAATGAAGCCGATATTGAAAAAGGGACCTGCTTCACTAAAATGGCCCCATTTTGCCAAGGCGTTCCAGACCACAATTTATTACATCTAAAGCTTCACACTGATAGATAACTTCAAATTATTTGACAATGAAATTGCTCCATACATGAAACGTAACGAGTGAAAGACCTTTGTTCATTAATTCACTGCAAGAGTTAAGCGCCAATCTCTAATTCTACATAGTTAATTATATAATGTCATATGATTAAAGGCATTTGTTGAGAAAAAATTTAAGAAAGTTAACATTTTTTAGTCCTTTTCGAAGTCTGGGCATTTTAATTACATTGTTAAATAATTTTAATAAGTCTAGCATCAAATAAATTACTATTCTCTATCCATCGAGTTATAGTGAGGAATTCCTGGTGGAAACATTTTTTGAATAAAATTTCGGTGTCTACGTGAAAATAAAACGCCATTCAAGTTGTCACTTAAGCTACAGAAATATGTATTTCATACCGTCACTCAATTATTATTCGTCCTTGCTCGCATATAATATTTTTACTTACCATTCACAAAAGAATACAAATAAGTGTTTCAAAGAATTTAACATTTCGTTTGATAAATTCTTTAAAAAACGAACGAACTGTGGCAATATAGAATTTATTAAAAATATTTTACAAATAGAATTCCCCGTAACAATTAAAGGACGACATTTCAGTGTAGAAGCTTTTACGATAGTGATAAAGCGCATGCGCCGTGACGTGCGCACTCACTTGTCGCTATTTTACACAAAAAAGGATTGTGTGAAACAATCAACCCCTTGATTGAATTATTGCAAATAAATTGTCTTTGGAGTGGTAAATAAAAAGTATTGTATTCCGATAATTAGACAGAAAGGCGTGTAATGTAATAAAGGTTGTTTTATTTTTGGTATTTTTTTAATAGTTTTTAATTGAATTTATGGGAATTGGTTAAATTGTTTAAATAATTTATATTTTGTTATTGTAGTTGGTCGTTTTCTGCGCGCGGCGGTTTCCCCTTTGCTTCTTTCAATGGTTTTCATCTCACTCGCACTACATATCGATTCTGAATACGAAGCGCGCCTTTACATATTTGAATTTCCACTATTTTCATATAGATAAAAAATATTTTATTAATTTTTCTTAAAATATGTTGAATATGTGAACTTAAATTTGATATTTTTTAATAAATTATATTATTTAAGGGTTGTGGGCGGATGTGTTCGTGGCGTAGCTCGCAGTCTACTAGCGCCGTCAGTGATCCGCGAGCTTTCGCGGAAGACGGACGTTTATGGGGAAAATTCGCGTTAAGGTTCTTGTTTTGACGTGTCTGTCATTTGACATTTCGCCGCTAAATCGATAAGCTTTACAGCCTTCGTTGGATCTCAATCCTCATTATCCAACCTCTATCACAGTCTGGTCAACTTCGGTGGCCGTAAATTCGATATCGGTGAACATAATCGTAAACTAGATTCCCATATTGGTTCTCAAGTTTACGATAATGGATGTGTTGTTTTACTGAAGTCTTTCGTGTCTCTTATGGATTTGAACTATTTTGATATGCTACTTTTGTGACCTGCTTGCAGATTGGAAAACACCCATCGTATTACAGGTATTTTATTTATAATTAAAAAATACTAATTATTTATAATTGTTTGAAAATCCACCAGATGATTGTATAAATGCCTATTCTGATGGAGATAAAATTTTCTAAATTTGATGTTACTTTGATGCCTATATAGGAGTTTTCATCTTGAAATCGTCACCTTTTAGGGTGTGAGAGTAAAATGTTTAGAGCGAAATAAATTCTCTGTGAAAATTTGCTCCCTTTTTTATTCCTCGTAAATATGTTCATATGAAGGGTTACCATCGCATTTTATTGCTCATTTATTGACGATCTTTTCCAATTCAATTTTCAAAAATACCTGCTGAATGTCCCATCAATGGGTTATATATTTTCCTCCCATTTGTTATAAAACTATTAAATATTATTGAGTGATAGTGTTTATAAAGTGGGCTGTATAATGTAGTACCTACTGAAATCATGAATAAACTAGATCACCACTGCAAAAACCCACTCCATAAGACACAACCATTCAATGGATATTGTGAATTCGTAACAAAGACTATTCCTCTGTTGGCGGCATTTGAATTAATTATGGATGGTACCCAAAATTTCCCAGCTCTCCCACTTCAATGCATTTGCAGAATAATGAAATCACTTCCTCCTTTTTTTGCTCAGCGTAAATCTATGACCATTCCGATAGATTCCTTTATCAAATTCTCTGATACGAGTTCCAAATTTGAAGTACCGCTAAAAAATAAACATAAATTTTAAATTACCGAATTTCATACCAATAAAAATAAAGTAATTTGAGATCATCATAACGATATCAAGTTATTTAATTTATTTTTCTATCCAGATTAAAATATCAGTAGTCCGTTGTGTTTAATATTAAATTGACAATTCTAAGCCGCTGTAAATAATCTTCTGTGAATTGATAAATTCGCAAAGAAGTCGTAATAAGTATATTTTCTGATTGTGGAATTATTTTTAACGAACGAAATTGGCTCCGGACAAAAAGGCAACGAAGAATCCAGTAAAATTTATTCCGAAATATTCAACTTTTCATCACTCCAAAGATGTTTTTTTCGTCTTGTAAACTTTTTGCCGTCAAAATTTACATTTATTTTTTTTTTCGAAAAGACCATTTCCCAGATGAAATCTTGAATTTTTGCCAAAACTCTTGAGATGGACTTTTAATACGTATTCAAGGTATCGGAATATTTAATAATTTGTAAGAAATCCACGTCATAAGGATAATGGGAGTTTTATGAAAAGAAATTCGAGTAATTTTCGGCTATGTGAAGATGCGGTTCACTGAGATATTATGTCAGTAAGGTGAGGACAGAATTCAATTTAACTTTTTTCCTTGGTACGCAAACCCATTTCGATGTTCTTACATACAAAAGGCACTGCATATTTCTCATTGTCACATTTACACCAACTGTGACAAAAAGTTACACGGGTTTCGATTTTTGCTTTCCAAATTGTAACTCTATTCTGCCATGCCTGAAAATCTGTAAATATATACTACATAATTCGCGAACTTTATTTAATTTGAATATTCATTCTAGTTGGTTTTAACGTTCTACTTTCTTAAGCATACCAAAATGATTCTTCGAGAACTCTCTAAATGGTATAAAAGTCTTAATTACTTATACATTCAGTTTGTCGAGAAATGTTAATTGGATGATACGGTTCTAAATAGGTAGGTATATTTTATTATATGTGTTGTTCTCCTTCATAATGTAAAAGAGAGCTGCAAAAGTAGGTTGAGTCGGCGACTTTCAAGAGGAGCTTTCAGCATATTAAGTATTCTTAGAAATCGGTTACATACAAGTACTTCTTCAAGAAGAGACACATAATCATATAATTTTAGCTTTTTAAATTAATCTTGTGAACTAATTAAAAAAAAGATTTATTCACCATAGTGGGTTTGGTATATCAATATATTATTTGGGCTTAGTATAAAAATCTGGTTTATTAACACACTTATCTTAAACAATATTTAAAATAAACTGTTCAATTAACTGATTCATTAATGCGATCCGCTCGAACTGTCAAAAGTTTAAATTGCCTTTGAAACTCACCTTGAATCAATAAGTAGTTAAAAGACCTTGTGTTTGTTAGAATATAATAATATTATATTAGGCTTGTCAACTAAATTACATTTTAACACATTTAATGTGTAAAAAGTACTAAAATTAAAATTAACACTCTGTAGATATAATAATATATAACCACTCCCACTGTAATTTTGAATTAATTAGTTTCTATTGGAAAAAATGATTTTTAGTAAAAATACAATATTTAATTATAAATACAAAAATGGCCAAATTCTTTGTTAGTATGAATAGAGTGAATTGAAAAATAGAACAGAAAAATATGGGTATTTGTGGCGACCGATACAATTTGTATGTAAATACGAAGAATCAATTTCAAGAGAATTCGGGAAGCCTGCCTCGTCTCTTTTTTAATCTCCCCAGTGGCCATTTATTTTATTTTTTTCACTCAATATTTTTTTATTTTCACAACTGCAGACAATCTCCATCTAAAAGGATGCGTAATCCTATGACATATAATTAAAAAACCCACACAATACAAATTTGTAAAATTTTTGATAAAGTCCATAATAAATGGGGATGTCATATTTGAAGTATTTATGCAAAGGTGTATTTTTTATCAGTTTGTATGTGGAGGTGATCGATTTTTTTTAGGTTTGCCCTATAAAGTTCTCATGTGTGTGCGATTTATCAAGGGAGTGGTGCTGTAAATCCACAAGAAAAATAGCAAAAGTTGTAGGTAAATTATTCCCAAAACACTATTATTCGAGAGCTAAGAGCCACCATACCTGGGTGAGGTGAGGTGCTTTTATCTCATAAATCAGGATTGTGGTCAAGGGATTCCACTTTTGGTATTTAGAAAGAAACATCACATATTTTTTTAAAGGGGTGGACGGTTTCCTTTTCCTTATTTAGGTTCATTTGTATACAAATAAATTTAAAAGGGTTCGAATTCTACATTTCTTAAAGTATAATTTTGAATGATGCTACAACACCCCATAAAAAAAATTTCAAAGATTTTCTGGAATGAAATAGACTTAAATGAAATAGATGATTCAATCACAATAAACATTATAATTATTATTTATTAATTATTCACCCACTATATATATATATATATATATATATATATATATATATATATATATATATATATATATATATATATATATGCATAGATAGTCATTATAAATAGTGGGTGAATAATATGTGTTCATTGTGATTGAATCATCCTAATTATCGTAAGCTTTCACAGCGTTTTCTTCATAATTATTATAATTTATCATATGCCATATGTGCCCGTCTACACAATTTAGATAGCACGCAAGTGAAACGTATAATTTTTAATACCAAAAATATTTTGTTTTTTTTTTGGGCAAAATGAAAAGGTCTCCTGTATTATTACATAGGGTAGTGATCACACGAGTGGGTTTAAAGGTAGTTTTATGTTTGTTGGGGTGTCCTGTGTAAATTGGTGACAATTTTGCGGGTGGCCATATCGAGAAGCTTAATGTAAGCAAAGGATTGTGAGGACGAAACCCACACAAATGGAATTGTCTAAGCAAAATACCCGGCTTAAGGATCACACGAGGACACATTTCCAAATTTGATTGGCCTCTAAAACAAGTCTACGAACCTTTGTGTCATTTGGGGAATTTGCCATACAAAAATGCTCTACAATACATATTTTCATTTTGCTAATGCTAAAAGGGTTGGTATAATCGTTCTTCAATTAATTATCAATTAAATTTATCTAAAATTACTTAATAAATATGTGTAACGATACATCATTAATCATATAATTCTTAGGGGAATTCTATAGAAAGTTAACATATTTTTTTGTAAGTTCTACATTTTTTAGTCAGACTTTTTTGTGGATTTTATCTTTAATTTTATATATAATTCTTGATTATGAATCAAATCTTTCAATGATGGAATTGTACCCTGCATAATTCGAATAGTCAACATGCACCGCAAAAATTTTCATTCATTTACATATAAATAAATAATGTACCTAGATGGTTCAATTTTAGTGGTTTATTGAAAAAAATATTTTAATATACCAAGTGGTCCAATTCCAAACTATTCCAACCATAAATGGATAAAAAATAGCTTTTCAATGTAAAATTTACATATATATAATAAACGATTTGGGAAGTTTGTGTTAGCCTAATATGTTTTCTCTTAAAATACGATTGAGACTGTGAAAATCAGAAAGGTATGTTCCATTTCCTTGGAAGATTCTATTCCTGGGGCGTTATTTAGTGCCCTGGATGACCCTTGCCGGCACATGGGTTATTCCATGGGGAATTTACTCTATGATAATAGATTTCAGAACACAATATGTAAAATACAACCTTCATTCAATCTTGCGGTGTGCTTAAAACTCTCATAATATGTTAATTGTTAGTATATGTGCTGCATAAAGCTTTTAATTAAATTACAGGTATAGTTAAAAGGCGAGTGGAGTAAACTAGAGCAACTGTACTCATAGAACCCCGAATAAATGAAAAGTAAGGTAGAGTATATAACTAACTGGTACTCTACAACCCATAGATATACCCTTAGTGTAAATCAGCCTTAACAGCTAGTAATATGTATATTATTCAGAGATAGTTGGGGAATAGTGCGTAATGTACTGGTAGAGTGTACACGGACAAGGCTGTACCTCTAACGATTTATAGCCCTACTACCAAATTAGTCAACTGTCTTTATTTCGTCCCCGTGGGAATATCTCTATAATCCCTTATTAACTGCTTCATATAATAGTCTTGCTTTATTATTATTAAATTGTTATACATAAATCAGAAACCAATCGATATAAACCTGGATATGTTGTATGTTGTAAATGGAAGGTCATTGTAAGACAAATAACAAGATTATTTAAATATCATTGCATAGTTTGCAAATAGAACAATAAGCTGTTTATCAAAATATCTCATATTTTAAATAAATATTAATTCACATTTAATTTTCAAACAAAATATATAACAATTAGTAGATCTTATTTATGAAGAAATTTAAGAATTAAATTTGTCAAAGACGTAAAACACATTTTAAAATTCACCCCTGGTCTGGATTCGTATTTTTGAAAATCAATTTCAACAGAAAAGTAGTTTACACAGAAAAAAATGTACCCGGTGAAGTTTCTCAATTTTTCGTTACTTATCAGATTTGATGCTCAAAATGGATACGTGACTTCACATATTTTAATAAATACTGTACATAGAATAATGTCGTCTAAATATATATATATTTATATATATATATATATCCTGCTAACATATATATATATATATACATATATATTTAGACGACATTATTCTATAATACAACTAACCTATATTATATTTATATTTATATATATATATATATATATATATATATATATATATATATATATATATATATATATATATCAGTTTGTGATATAATATTGTCTCGAGTTTTGTGTGTAATAGTTTTTTTTATAAAGACATGGTGTAAATTCTGCGTATTCCATTACAAAACTATTATTTTGTAACACAATATTAAAGTTTATTGTTAAAATATCGAATAACATATTAGTACATACAGTTTTTACTCTTTTTGGTTCGAAGTTGTGTTAGTCTATTGTTATGTATAAAATATTGTCGACACAAAGTGTTGCTTTGTCCGTGACTGAAAGAAAAGATAAAAACTAAAAAACTTCTCGTTGTTATAATTGACAGTTTGTTGTGTAACAATGTTTGTTTAACGTGGGACGACACGTACGTTATCTAAACAAGTTGAAGTGAAGCAATGAAAGGCAGTGGAGCAGTTGACGATAGCTTTAACAGGAATGTCATACGTGAAGTTCTAGTTGAATGAGCTTCGCGTTGTATTACGTGCTACGAGCTACGAGCTACGAGCCGGCCATACTACGATCCGGAGCCTATTTCAGATAACACTGAGCATTTTAAAATTTAACGATCATTTTAAATTGATTATGTAAAGTTTTAACGGTCTTTCTTTTTCCATGTACTGTTATAGTATTTACATCTCTTATAATAAAATACTAAAAAAAAGAAGAAGCAAATGATACAAGGTAATGGAAAAAATGAAATATAATGATGTGTTTCTGAATACATGTCGGCCAAAAAACTAGCCCCTTTTTAATTTGACATCAAACAAAAATGTTTCATTTGATGGTCGGTGGAAAAATAAGATTTTTCTATTTTCTAGTATTGTCCCGACGATATTTACTCCAAGCACCTCCATTAGCGCTCACAATGCGAGAATATTATTTTTTTCGTCCAAAGCCCTTTTCAATGTCTGAGATTTTATTTTGAAATGAGAATTTGTCGACGTTTCGTAATCACAATTGCGAAATTCGACGACGGGCAGAAACACGAAATTGCTTTTAAAAATACCCTATTACTATTGTGTTTTGAGGGATTCTTCTGTCGGTCGTTTCAATACCTCTCGCTAAATACCACTTGATCAATTGTGTTTGGTATCCAACTGAATGGTGATACTTCTTAATATATTTGAAATAAGTTTAGATAATTGGACAAGGATTCCAACAATAATATATATAATCGATTTAGCAAGCTATCGAACGTTATTTTTGTTTACAAAGTAGATGATTAATAATGAATGTAAATAAGGTGTCTTTTAGGTTGACCACGGCTGAGTGGCGGGTGTTTGTACCATCGTTGACAATTTATTCCGGGTTGTGGACAGAATCCGCTAGTGAAAGTTTCATTAATTTTGTGTTGGGATTTCAAAGAGGTTCAGCAACTGCTAATAAAGTGAGCTTCAACAGCCAGGGTTTTAGTCTTCAAATGAAAATCCTTCCTCCATTAGAAAATTATCCTATTTGAAAGTTGACCTTTGTCCATTTTGAACACTCGAATAATCTGAGAATTTTTGAAAATATACCTAACAACAATATACTGCATTGAATTTTACCTGAAAAACACATTAGGGGCCGCCATTCATTAATGTCTATTAGGTTTATTTAAAAAATGAAAGGACGATGTCCCCCTATATTGCACTCTTTGTAATATATTTCACCATAAATGACTCGAGTCATTCTATAAATTATATCTGGTAAATGCTTTTGATATCGATTTACTTCATAAAAACCGTATCACACATTTTACCAAATAATAAAATATTCAGATAAACATGGCAACAACGTGATATATTTTATTAATTGGCTTTCATGATTAATGGTGGGGTGAATTAGTACGATAAATAATTTGAAAGTGTACCTTTACATAATAATTTTACCTTTTATGTACCAACCACAGTTATATCATCATTTCAACAATATCGCTGATACAAATGCTTTGACCAACTCTATGTGCCTTCATATTCTAATCAATGGGTTTCTGATACTACCGCATCGGAATACAATCATGAGAATATATACAACACACAAACAATGGAAAATCTATATTTATTAATACAATTATTTTTATTCTTTTAAAATTGAAGTATTATTCAATTTATCTTTTTATTCCTATAAATCTAGATATACAAATTCAATAACTATTTCCGAGATATAATTATGTAAGCTTTCTCTTAAATAAATATACATTACACCAATTTTATACAGGGTGGAATTGGTAGAATTTCACAAATTGTACAAGCGAAAATATATTTTTTTGTTTTAATACACTAACATTTTTTATTTTAATAACAATAACAGTCAGTACTGAATACTTCACAGAAACAGCTGAACAGCTGATTCCAAGATGGTGGCCTGAATTTGATTTCAAAATTACTATTAATATATTTATTTTTTATTTTAAATTAATAAAAAATATATTTTTAAATATATATAATTAAATATAAAAAATATATGTAAAATATATTTTTTGAATGATATATTTTTATTGCTTATATTTGCGATACCCTACTACTCTTTAAAATATTCTCAGTTATTTCAAGTCCACCTGTATAATTAATGGCAACTTAAATTTGTTATGTTTTATCTTTTTCTAATGGGAAATACGGGTATGTGTGACAATCAATGCAGTAGCTTAGAGAATATACAGAATTAACAGCTTAGCATATTATTAAAAAGAATTTAAGTACAAAAAAAAACAATACACATCGACCTGAAAAAACCAAAGGTAAAAAAAAGTTAAAATATATTCAAAACATGGCCGGTTACGTATTTATCGTTATTGTTTTGTGCATAAATTTAGCTCAGCCAGCTTCACCTGAATGGAAATACATTTTGCGTTAGAGGGTGCAAAAGCTACCCTCGGTACGGGGTCGGTGAGCTCGAGGTGGCAAAGTGGGAGGGGTGGGTGAGCTTATCGTAGCTTCTTGCACATTGCTCTGACGTTGATGAATTTCGCTTAATTTTTTGCGAGTCACGGAAAAATTCCACTGTGAGCTGTTATTGGTAAAAATTTCCACCGATAGCGTCCAAGCAAAACAAATGAATTATCGAAGTATTTATGTTATGTCCTAATTTATCTCTACAGTCATCAATCATTGATACACGGAAGTTATCTATGCTTTATACAAGAAATCTACAAAGATATAATATAAAAAAAAACCTTTGATTGTTAGCAAAATCGCCACAAAGTACCGTCAAAAACACGCACTGCCCAAAAATTTTGCTCAACGATGCGATGTGTGTTTTATTTCAAAAAAATATTTGCATAGAAATAAAGTAACGGTGTGTAATTGGGTTGTTTACGCTACAACTTCAAAGACCACTTTTCCTTGCCGTATTTCGAATGTGAATATCCACAAATTTTAATAATATATATAGCTCGTACTTCCATTAATAAATATGGATTAAGTGTAATTTCATAATTTAGGTATATCGTTTACCGTACGGTGGAGTTGCATTGTCAAATTTATAACATTAAGTTCATGCACTGCTCGTTTGATCAAATTACACCATACTGGCGTCATTATCAATAACAATGTTAAATAATAATCTGATTGTACACGATAACAAATCATATCATTGTCCAATGCTTGTCTGAGATAAAACCGTGCGAATGAAAGGGATGTTTGTGAGTTAAGCTAGCGAAAATAAAAAGGATACCAATAAAGCCTAAGTGTAGATAGAAAAAAGATTGAGGTTACATAAAGACAGACGAGGAGATAGAGTCACGAAATATTGGCGGTAAAGCCGAAATCGATTTGGAGCATTATTCAAGCCGATGCCAATATCTTTCTATTTCTCTCAGGAGTTCATCATCCCCCTTGTGGAATTACACCTGGTAAAAACGAAGGTTGTATCTGTTTATTGGCTTGCTGTATGCTGATTCTTTGAAGTCGACTTTGGATATTGTAAACATGGAATTAGGTGCAAAATCCGACGGCATATATTTTGTATCTGCTTACATCATTTATGTTTTAATCCAAATAAAATCAATTTCTGTTTTATCATTTCATAGTATTACCAGCGTAATAGCTGGTTGCTAAAAATACTGTGGTTTTTAGTTCGAATCCTGCTTAAATTGAAAAAAAAAAATACTGTGATATCAAAGATTGTAAGGTTACCTTGGAGTCATCAATAATGCTGTGAGAAATATATCGTTAAAAAATTAATTCTAATAAAATGTGTCCAGTTATTCAAAAGAATAATCAAAAACTCCGTGAATAACTTGTATGATAATTTGTTGCATATAAGATAAATAATTAAAAGGTACATGGGTCAAATAATTGAAATTGCATTTTAAAATAGGTAGTTAGATACAATAAGTTTCCTATATGTCAAAACCATAATTAAAATTACCTTAGTATATCTATAATTTAATTTAGATATTGTAGCTATGTTGTATGTCTGTCTGTACGGATCATCAACCATCAGTGTTACCAGATGGAATAATAATATTTTATATAATTATTTTATTACAATTAATACATATCTTAAATGTGGGAATGGGTATTTTAATGATATTAATATTAAATTAATTTCAAAATAACATAAGAGATATTTTACAATGCATAATAACTGAAAGTTCTCAAAAAACAGTATTCATCGGTTAACTCGCTTTTAAAATATTATAATGAGTGTTGTCATCATACGAAAACCGTATTAAATTATTCTATTTATAATCTTCTGAATGAAAAAATAATCAACTTATTACAGTCTATTAAAAAACCAACAGGAACATCAAAACACATTAAAAAATTGATTTTTAATTATAATTACCTAGATTTTATATAATGGAGTATTAGGTTTACGTTATGTAAGTAAATATATTCTCTTTCACCGTCATTGATAAGATACATTTAATATAAATATTGCTTTAAATTTTGTTATATAACAGCGCAATCTGAACTGATTGCCATAAATCAAAGTATCGGAATTTTATTATAGACATGGGATAAGTTTTTATGTTGCAAAAGCTCTAATTTATGCCGGGTCCTATTCACATAACGAAACAGCATTTGAATATTCTAACAATAACCCACACCTCTGTTTCTACACCTTCAATTTTATGACTCTATTCCCAGAACGCGATTCCGTCTATACGATCTCGCGTGTCTTATGAAAAATATAAAATTCAAATACCCCAGTTGTAAACTTTTTATATTTTCATATCGACTATTCATAATGGATTTGTTCTATGACCGAATGAAATTCCTATATTTTTATAATAACACCCATATGATTATATCATAATATTTTGCATGATTTAAATATGCGATTTCATTAAAATTAGACAGGTACCTTTTTATCTGGAATTGAATGCTGTTTCGATGAAAAGCATCAATTAATGTTTTAATAATGCAATTTTAAGATCACAGTGCTTTGGTTTTCAGGCATCTAAAGGAAAACTGTTCAAAAGCCTTAAAGGTTCAATGGCTAAACAGTGTAGTTACAATAAGTAAGTTCACGTTTTTGATCCTGGAATTATTTATGGGATCAAAGGGCCAAAGGTAGAACGGAAATAACACCGTAGATATACTGTAGGAACTCTTTTTAAAAAAATACACCCCTTCTATACAAAAACTGATTAAACTAAAGGCTTATTGAAACGTATATACAGGGAAAAATATTACTTATTTTCAGAATGGAATGAAAATATTGAACGGTTCTGTCGAAGATGAATTTAATAAATAAATTTCAATGATAATTTCCATAGGAAAGTACTTATTATATTTTTTCATTGTATTTAAATTTAATATTGAGAAATAAATGGGTTTGAGTTTCATTCACTATAATTCTAATAATGTTGTAATAAAACTGGTATTGCTTAATATTTCCAAAGGAACATAACTTTTATCGCACCATTATCAAATACTTATCCCGCGGTGGTCATTCTTTAATATACTATTACGGTTTTTTGTTTCTCAAATATGAAATTACATAAGAAAGTAGAAATTTCAAATAAATTGTGATGTATTTATATTAC